>CABFOQ010005280.1:5336-16821 GCA_900660455.1 Gephyroberyx darwinii | reverse complement strand
AGATGTACATGTTAAGTGAATCATAAAGGATAATTTAGTTCGTTTTCATGATTAAGTTACAGTACATTAAAATGGTGCATAAAATGTAACAATACAGCAAATAATTTAGGTAAATGTTAAAATACTAATTGTTTGACAAAAGAAATTCATGGTAAATTGTTCATGTTAAAATTACCAGCTGTTAAAATATGGTCATTGTAGTACAAGTATATCCTTAATTGTTGGTTATATGATGTATGATATTTTGAGTGAGTAAATAATTTAATGAGATCTCATCTTAGACACATGAAGAGAACCGAACAACTTATTATCCTGCACTATCTGTGTAGGTTGGTTTTTGTGTGACCAAATAGAATTAAAGATGGCGAGCCCAGCCCGTGACCCTGTGGACGGTTGGAGAAACGGTGTTGGCCAACCGTAGGAACTGCCCACAGAGGACATCTGAAGTGATACCCCTTTTCATTGGGTTACAGATAAGACACATACACTAATTATCCTACCCGGGTAGTAGTAATAGTAGTGACATTATCAGACACTTGGAACAGATACAACACAAAACAACTTTGAACTGAACTCTTGAGCTCCTTGATCATAAGGAGTACCTGTGGATTTAAGGAACACTCAGTAAACCAAGGGACATTTCATTGGAGGTTTTCCACCTCCATAATGGACTATTTCTGTTGATTTTCTTCTTTGATTTGTTTGTTTTGTTTTTTTGTTTTCCATTCTCTTTCGGAAATTACAGTCTTGTGTACTATTGTGTATAAGTTTGAGGCAATAAATTGTCACTGTTCAACCATACATTAATTCACCCCCTGAATTATTCAAGACAATCGCTCATCGGACCTAGATAGATGTTAGTGTCTTATTCCTACCTTTGGTTAGCACTGAGGGCGCTACACAGTGTAAACTGCTTTGAGTGGTCGGAAAGACTAGAAAGGTACGATAGTGCAGTCCATTTAAGACATGTAGACATTTTTTTGGCAGATTCCTCAGTGTAGTCAAGTGAAAAGTAGACCTTACATCAAAGAGCCTGCCTACTCCTAGTGTAGCTGCAGTGCTTGCCATGAACTTTGGGGTGTTCCCAGACCTTGAAAATTAAAGCACGCAGAGCTTACCAGCAGTAAAAAATTATCAATCCACCTCCAGGCTCTGTCTGCATCCAGTGTACCAATCCAGGGGTCCTGGAAGGTATAGTTGAAAGCAGTCTTGGTGATGTCAGCGGACAAGGGGTTCATCAGGACGAAGGGGACACACAGCCACTAAATGAAAGAAGACAAGAAACTACTAAAACATTTGGGGAAAAAAGTACTGTATATGCACTTGATAAACCTAAAGTTTCAGGCTTGCTTCAACAGCATGCTGATGCATTGAGTAATTGAGTAATTGTTGGCCAGAAGCTTTCTCAGGTGTTAAAAACAATTTCAATTGCTTTACTTGGAGCACATTCTAGTCTTGTTAAGTATGGAGCTGGAGCTGCCTAATCATGCTGTTTTAACATGAGACCCTGTTACTTAGTAAACACAGTAGAATAACTCACCAAACTGATGAACATGAGAGTTAGTTGTATGATATCTGTGTAGGCTACAGAGTAGAGGCCTCCCAGCTGTGTGTAAATAATGGCCACTGCAGCAGAAATCCAGATGCAAGCAGTATAGGGCAAATCCAGGATCACGCTCATGGTGGCACCTACCAAGTAACATACACCCACATTCATGTTCATGTTCATGTACACACACACATGCTGCACATTTGATAATAAATGACTTGAACTTGAACACACACACTTTTATTTGTTTACCTGTTGCACACTAGCATAAATAAATACAACTATGACAGGTCACTTAACTCATTTAGCTCACTAAAAAAATATTTTTTATATTTGCATAACATACATAAAGAGCGGAAAAACCTGTCAAACAATTACCTCATGGGAAAACTAGGACAGGTGTGGTACTGTAATGGTGACCGAGTCTTTTGGAGTGCCGCTGCTGCTCTAGATTGATTTGTCAGCTGCCATAGAATGATCAGTTTGTGAGCACCCAAAGCATTTATTTTTTTCCACCACCTGTACAAGAATATGGTAAATGGTAAATGGCTGCGTTTATATAGTGCTTTTTTATGTCTCTCATTCACCCATTCACACACACACTCAGACACTGATGGCAGTGAGCTACCATGCAAGGTGCTGGCCTGACCATCAGGAGCAATTTGTGATCAGTGGACAACCTGCTCTACCACTGAGCCACAGCCGCCCCATATATATGAGTTCAAACGTGTCCTTTTGCATATATCTGTTTTGGCCACATGAATCACAGTGAAAGTAAAGTACTCTAAACAGCTAATTCATAAAATGAAGTTTCATTTTCATTCTCAAAATATACCTTTAAAACATGCAATGCCAAGTGTTGTTTACCTAAGCCAATAAGAGTTCCGGTCACCCAGATGATTTCAGATATGAATGGTGCCACGGATAGGACTCCACTCAGTACCTTTCCATACTTGATGTGGAATGGGTCCATCATCGTCACATATCTTCTGTCTCGCATTGGCTTGGCGAAGAAAAGTCCACCTTTATAATGGAATCACAGAAAGTGAGAAGTTTGTTTTCAACCCACTACAACAGAGTTGGGCTACCTGAGTACGGTATACATATTATTGAATTGCAGTGATGGAGACAACACCCAGTGAACATTAAAATAGAAACTGGAGCAATGAACACTGCAGATTTGGTATACTGTGCCATTAAAGCCATCAAACCTGGATTTGTTTGCTCATTGTTAGGTATTTTAGTGTGTTTTTATTGTACATGCTGTCTGTTAACCAAATCACCTTTACTGGTCATTACAAGCATTGTATTGAATTAATGGCGTCTCAAAATAGAAAACTATTCAGACTAGTGGCTTCAACCAACCTTGAAACACAACATCAAACAGGTACAGTTATTATGCATGAAATCAGGTCTTACCAACAGTGAAAGACACAGCTGCAGTTAATGGCATGACAGCCCAGCTCAGTCCCATAGTAGGAGTGTACACAACTTCTGTCAGACCAGCGATGAAACCCCCTCCAACAAACGTAGCTGCAAGATGCAACACACACACGCACACACACACACAAATTAATGCACAACACGATTCCTTGCTGAAGATCATGATGTGGCCAACTACCTAAACTTTGACTCTGATTCTGTTCTTTTTCCCTTAGTGATTCAATGCTATGGCTGTATTTGTCCACATTGGTTTGTAACCCTCACAAAAAACAACTATGAACTTATATGAAGATTAGTATGACGCCATCAAGTACTTCCAAGAAGGTCACTCTAAAGCTCACTATTGAATGGACTATAGGTTCCTATACAAATGTCACAGATTTTTTTTTGTTATGGACATTTCAGAAGCACTTTCTTTTACAGTGCATAACAACAACTGAAAGAGAACAATGTAATAATATGATAAAAATACAGACTCAAGTAGCTACAAAGTATTTACATTTTTTTATTCTGAAATGGACCAATGATTAAAGTGGAATATGTCTGACATGTAAAGTAAATGGTAAATGGACTGCACTTATATAGCGCCTTTCTAGTCTTCCGACCACTCAAAGCGCTTTATACTACATTCACCCCCTTCACACACATTCACACACTGATGGTGCAGCTTTGGGAGCAATTTGGGGTTCAGTATCTTGCCCAAGGACACTTCGACATGCGGACTGGAGGAGCCGGGGATCAAACCGCTGATCTTCTAATTAGAGGACGACCCGTGTGTGTAGTGTGTTTGTGTGTGCCGTGTGAGAGGGTGGTTTTAGTTGCAGTTTAATTATCTTGTCCTATGCTGTAATCTCACTGAACCAGATACCAAGAACTTGCGTGGCAAGTTTGACAGAGTGATTCAATGCTATGCTTCCTACATTGCTGTATTCTTCCACATTGGTTTGTAACCCTCACAAAAAGGAACTATGAACTTTTATTGTCGTGGAAAATTTAACCTACACATTCATACATGTGCATATATGGACGACAGATGTACTGACTCTCCCTTGAGAATATACTGTTTCATGCTGTGTGAGTAGAATGGTCTCCTCTCTGTAACCTTTGGGCCATAACGTCACATTCCCAGAGGTTCTTGTCACCGTGGCTCCAGAAAGTCTGTTTATCTATGGATGTTCTAGACGAGGACACAACATATGATGCCTTAACAGTCCTTCTATCTCCTTTTGCGTCAAACTGTTTTAATGTCTGCACATTCTGTCGTCCTTCTGACGTCCTTGACTGGTACTTAAAGACTAGTGCAAACCCTCTTTTCTTTGAAGAAATGTATGTTGCCTATGCGCGGTGTACACCTCTTCCTCTCAAGATCCCTTTTTGTAATAAATATATATTCAACTAAGACGAACCTCAGACTCAAGAACTTTTCTACATCAATATGAAGACTGGTATGATACCATAGGAGATAGAAAATTCCATCAAGTACTTCCAACAAGGTCACTATAAAGCTCACTATTGAATTGACTATAGGTTCCTATACAAATGTCACAGTGTGAGAGGGTGGTTTAGTTGCAGTTTAATTATCTTGTCCTATGCTGTAATCTCACTGAACCAGATACCAATGTCTGCAAGTTTGATAAACATTGGTATCTGTAACACATAACATTTTAATTCAACTTTCACAACCTGTGTGCACTTACATGACTTCTGAACATTGGTCACTGCATCCAGTAGACCATGCCCAGTTTACAGTTAAAAGGGCACAAGCTGGCCAGTCAGGTTGGACCTGGTTTGACATGGTCTGCCAGTCTTTCAGGACGCAAACCAGCTCGTCCAAGTCTGCCCTGGTTGCATCCTCTGGGACAGGTCGGCCACCGCTGTTGGTCCTGCTCTCTCACCAGTGATTGTAATTTTGCTTATTGTACAGTGCTGTGTGCCTCTCTCTTGCTTTGTACACCCTCTGCTGCATAATTGAAATCTCCCCTCGAGGACAATAAAGAGCCACAATGAAGCTGCTGCTTGCATTAGGCTACTCCACACTTCTCATCATATCACAACTTTATTCTCATAATATTATGACATTATTCACGTAATATTACGACTTTATTCTCCTAATAACACTATGAGTTTATTGTCGAAATATTATGACTTTAATCTCCTAATATTATGACTTTAATCTTGTAACATTACAACCTTATTCTCGAAATATTGCGACTTTAATCTCGTAATTTTAGGACTTTATTCTCGATTCTTAGATTTTTTATTTTTAAACAAAATCATTGACAGCATGAATTCCATCCTTCACTCTTTTCAATCCATCCTTTCTATACATTATCTTGAAGCTGGGATGAGCACAGTAGTAGTAAAGCTAAAGATCACCAGAGCTTGTTGAACTTGGAGGCAGTGGTAATATTGCTAGCAATAAACACTAGCAGAAATTGATTCTTTGATGAAAACAGTTGTCAACAAAACGTATTTTCCTGTTTTTTGTTTGTCTGCATCACTTGTGTAGCTTTCCTTCATGTTTGTACTTCTCTCGCAGCAACTGTGGGTGAAAAGGAGGTGAAACTGGCAGAACTGGTAGGTGGATAGCTTCTCCAGGAGTCAAACTTGATCTTCTAGAAAACTCCACCGTTGCTTTGTCAGCCGTAGGCGCCAATATACACCATGGTGAAGCGGTAATTGGCAGCACAGACGGCCAGCAGGACGAGGTAATGTGTCCTCTTATAGTTAAAATAATCGCCCCCTGCCCGAGGCGGTGCCTTTATTTGGACATACTTCCCATCAATACACCCCAGGAAATTGGGGAGGTTCCATGCCCTCCAGAACTCCCGGGAGACTCGTGCCTTTTGGGAAGGGCAAGGAACTCCCCGTGGAGTGAATAACATATCGCAAACCTCTGAGACAGCCAATGACACAGTGGTGGATCCCAACTTGTAGCTGGCAGCAACACTGTTGACTGCTTCCACTGGCGAGAATACGCAGTGTCACAGCCATCGTCCCTGACAAAGAGACAGGGCTGGCCGCGCGGACGTTCGAAAAGGGGTGTATCTACTGATTTTACGACATTTTAGCCGCGCACACCCTCGCGCACCTCGTCAAGCATTATTATGCTGTCTAGCCATGGAATGTGAAGAGACAGAAAAAACAAACGCAAATAAAGAAAACTTGGAGAGCTTGACCTTCGAGAGATGTAGACACAACACTCTAGATTGCAAAAGACTATGTCTAACACAAATATATGCCGAGTTCACCCCCAATTTTCAGCAGCCACAAGGCACGTATATAATCATATGACAAACCTATATAAGTGCTTATGAAACTTCTACTATGCTTCTATGTAACTCTGTGTCTATGGAAATGTACTGGGTGCAGTGACCGGTTCCAACTGACTAATAAAACAAAATAAAACATCCTTATATTTGCGCTACTTTTAGGACATTTTGGGTGGGTTTTAAACAGTATTTGGGCTGGACCGGACCTGGCAACCCTGACTACAAACTTCACATTTATTTTTATTATTCCATCTGTACGCTTACCTGTCATGGTGAAGATTCCCACTACCAAGCTGATTCTGCGGTTTCCCAGCAGGGCCATCTCAATCCGGTCTCCCTGGCTCCTCTTCTCCTCCCGTTTTGACTTAATTGAGGCCCAGATGCCAATCCCCAGCACCAGCAGGTAGAAGAGCACCATCACTACCAGTCCTGGGATGTTCAGGCTCATGGTGCCCTGTGGTGACAGTCTGTCTAAAAAAAAAATAATAATAATAATTCGGCCCTCGGATGAACGGCGTTTTTTTTTTTTTTTTTTCAATTTTCTAATTTGGTTTTAGGTCTGAAAAAAAGGAACTGAAGAATTGCTCTCCAATACTAAGGTGTGGTAGGCTACTTCAGATTTATTGGTTACGGGATGATATGACACGGGTTGACATGAGGGAGGGCATTGCGAAGGTGGGACTTACTTCTGATTGGGCGATGAGGTCGCTCGAACCGTCCACCTTCCCCTCCGAATACAGCCCAGCTGCAGGTTTCTGGCGTGACAACGCCTGTGGCATGACGGAAGCGCCCCTGGCGTGACGGAAGTAGGACGTATGTACAACGTAAGGTTAATAATGGTAATTCGAGAAAGCGAAACGCACGTGTGCGATGGTATCGTGTTTTTCGTGACTTATTTTACAACTTAGCATTGGTTTTGCTTAGTACACATTTTTTAAGTTGGCTATCGTTAATTAACTATAACAGTTTACAATAGTTGTTTGTTACAGATAAAATTAACTTCCTAAGATAACTTTTGAGTCTAGTTACATTGACAGTGGTAAGATGAAGACAGAGCAGGGATATTCAACCATGTGCCATGGAGGGCCTAGACTCTAGGCCCAAGAGCAGGGGTGGCAGGTTTTCACTCCAACCAAAGAGTACAGCAGGTGATTTCACTGATTAACACACCTTCAACCAGAGAGGAGGGACTAATCAGTGAAATCACCTGCTGTACTCTTTGGTTGGAATGAAAACCTGCATACTCTCCGCCCTCCATGGCACATGATTGGCCACCCCTGCCCTAGAGTATGCAGGTTTTCATTCCAACCAAACACCACAGCAGGCAATTTCATGATTAGTTCCTCCTCTGTGGTTGAAGATGTGATAATCAGTGAAATCACCTGCTGTGGTGTTTGGTTGGAATGAAAACATGCATACCTTCCATGGCACATGGTTGAATAGCCCTGACATAGAGGATTGATAATGTTAAACATTAACATTTTCATATGTAATTAAGTATACTGCAATGTCTAATATACTATGTATCAACTGTTTTTTTCTTTTGACAGTGAATTGGAACTGTTCAGTGTTTACATGTCCAAGAACTTGAGTCAGGAGGCTACTGAAAGGCTTGCCATTTTTAAGGACTAAATGGAAAGAGTCCTGAAAACTGAAGCGTTTTTTGCTTTTACTTCCTAATAAACACGTCTATTTAATTTCACACAGATTGGACAAATTGGTGAGAAATTACAATGTATGTGTTTATAGTAAGACATATAGTTTGTTATATTTTTCAGTAGCCACTGGACTGACTGGTAATTATAGTATATCCACCTAAGAAAGAGGCGGGTATACTGCATGTACCTTTATACCTTCCAGCACCTCCCGCCCTTCTAACAGTTACTAAGAAATTTGAATTACTTAAATTATGTTCCATTGTCAACAGTGTTCTGTTCTTTGAGGGTATTCAGTGGAAGAGAGCTTGAACAACTACTAATACATATTTCATTATTATATATGTATTAGGAACATTAAATGTAAATATGCTGTAGAAAATTCACATGAATAAAATAAATACTAGTTGATAAATCTCTCCATATAGCAGCCATTTGATTTGAGTTGCAGGGTTTATATGGGAGAGATGTAGGGGGGGATTGTTCATAAACCTGTAATGGTATTACTGGTTAGTACAGTTGGATATAATATTGGTTTGTTTTGATTCAATATGGCTAATGATTCAAATATATTAGTTGCAAATTCAAGCCTTTTGTGGAAGTTTTACATATACAACAGCACATTAGGGAAAACAGCACAATGTTTTTGTGTTATTTCAAACAAATCAGTTTAATCAAATTAAATTCGTTAAAAAGAAAACACGTGACACCCACTTCCATCACGCCAGGGACTTGTCTCCGGGGCTGCAGCTGGATACTAATGGGCCACCTTCACGCCTCACCAAACTTGTTTGGTTTGGGAATGTCTTGTTCAAACGAAAGCGTAATGCATTCACCTGAGAAAAAAAAATCTCAGGTGAATGCATTACGCTTACGTATAGAGAGCTTTTATTCTGAAAAGGCAACAGCAGAACGTGATGGCTGTTGTGCGCAGCCGCAGTGGCACTTAACATAACTGCATCAAGCAAACATGGCGGCGGCCGTCGACAGTGTTGTGAAAGTGTAAGTTTACCTTTATTTACCGAAAGAGTACAAACACATAATACCTATACAGTGGCGAATATAGAATTGACTAACATGCTCACGTAAAGTGCAGAAAAATGTAAACGTCTCATCCACGATCTGGAAGACAATATTTGTCCCTAGAGAATAACATTATCCACTTAGCTAGCTAGCTAGCTAGCCGTGGTCAGATATGTTACCCTAGTGTGGACATGTATTGTCTTTACCCACCACTAATTAGCAAGTTAGCCAGACAGGGATGTCTTTTGGTTATAAAATACACAATGATATCACATTGTTGCCAGTCAGTCGCTTAACGATGAAAGGGAGACTTAATTTTGTAGTTATTTGTCAGCTTGGCGGGCGCGTTGTTGAGACGAGAGGCTTGCTAACAATCAACCTTTTGTTCTGATATGCTCCCACCGGCACTGTTGCGTTAGTTATCACAGTGAAATCAGAGTTGGCCATGCGTGTCCTATCAATGAATATCGAGATCTTATGGGCAGAGCTGCACTCTGATCTGTTCATATAAAAATACGAGAAATTGTTGAGACGTGGAGCCGAGAACACACACTATAGAATTATGAGGAATTGGAAGGGCACTCAATCGTATATTATGGTAATGTTTCCCATCTTAGGTACACCCAAGATGGCTGCCATATAATTTTGATAATGTTCATGAACTCGTGGAGGAATGAATGTGAGAATTATTTCATGTGTGTATGAGAATGATTAAATGTGGAACAGAGCTGCCACTGGAATGATCCTATTGCAATGATTACATTTCACCGTTCGGGGCCATACTACCAAAGCCAGTTTCCATGACGGCAGGCATTCTCCATGATAATCAGAGTAGCAGTTGAAGCTATCTGAACAGTGCCAGCCACACAACCATTCAGGAAAATGCATTTTAATGGGAAAGTCTTACATTTTTTTCAAATTCTGTAGTCCACCTACACACACACTTCATTATCATCATCTTGGAGCTGACACTGCAGCCATACACACATATTATCATTGTCATACTAAATAAGTGAACCTTTATTGATCCCAGTGAGGAAAGAATGTCCCTGCAGCAGCAAAAGTAATAGAATCAAGCATATAGAATATAAGCACATAAAGTAGGATATAAAAGAAGCAATGGAAAGAGTAGAAATAATAAAACAAATAATAGAACAAAACAAAAAACAATCATATGCTGTCAGCCGTTTCAACACGTTAGGTAGACTGTAAAATTATGGGGAAGCGTATGGATTACTTGGATGTAAGGATGTACGTAGTGCTGTTACTAACAAATATTATTACACTGCACAATATTTATTTTTGCATTGATAATTAACAGTCTTCCCAAATTTTATTTGACCTGTAACTTCTACATTTCAGGCTTGGAGAGCAGTATTACAAAGATGCTATGGAGCAGTGCCATAGCTATAATGCCCGTCTGTGTGCCGAGCGCAGCATCCTCATGCCTTTCCTGGACTCTCAGACCGGTGTGGCCCAGTCCAACTGCTACATCTGGATGGAGAAGAGACACAGGAGTGCAGGTCTGGATCAGTAGTACGGCTGCATGCTTTGGTGTAAAAAATAAAAATAGCTTTGCGATTATTTGTTGATGATAAACAGGGTTCAGAATAAATACCTGCAAAATACCAAAATTTGTCTTTGGATAAATCTGTCACCAACACACTGGCTGGTGATAACATTTGAAATTACACTTTTAAATAAACACACAGTACCTGATTCTATACATGATCTCACTGTTGAAACCATTTATACTTTAACCTATTTTCACGTATTTGCCTTAACTGGGTGAAGGATCCAAAACATCTACGTTCACTGAGCAATACCCTTTTTACAATTGACTTGCTTGTCAAAGACCCATTTTTGTTGAAGTTTAATTGATGACATGTAAAATGGCAAGTAGTTTTAAAAATGTTTTAATGGTTCACGTCATGTTCCAATAACATTTTTATTTGGAGTATTTGTGCCACTATAATCAGTAGCATTGTGTCATCTATACAAAACACAAACTAAAGATGAGACAAAAAGCCCATCGTGAAGATTATTTTGAGAGTTTTAGGCGTACATCTCAAGCTCACACCAAAACCTATTTCCATGTGTTCATTGTTCCATTTGTATTTGTGTGTATCTCATCAGGTGTCGCTCCAGGGCAGCTCTACACCTACCCAGCCCGTCGCTGGAGAAAGAAACGGCGTGCTCATCCCCCTGAGGACCCCCGCCTAGCCTTCCCCCCTCTAAAAGCAGGTACCACATCCACCTAGCAGCTCTTCCAGTGGCACAACAACTTTTGTCTCATCAGGAAAACAAGTTGGGGTGCATTTAGAGTGATAGAGCTTTACAACTAATGATTCATAGACTATTTGCTGTTTCTAGAATGTCTAAGAATACTGTACTTGATGGTTTGGAAAAGTTTTCCTTTCCACTATGTGCGTGTTGACATGCATGAATCATTGTCTCCCTTGGTGTGTAGCAGATCTGGATCTGGGTCTGAAGCGTGATGCATTGGGGGCAGTGGATGGCAGCAGCCTGGAGGCCCTGCTCAA
>CABFOQ010005271.1:31131-41876 GCA_900660455.1 Gephyroberyx darwinii | reverse complement strand
TGTGTGTTTATGAGTGAATTTGTTTGGGTTGTGACTTTATGAATGCATGAGTCTTTGTGCATGTTTGTGTGTGTGTGTGTGTGTGTGTGTGTGTGTGTGTGTGTGTGTGTGTGTGTGTGTGTGTGTGACAAAATGGCCTGACAAGAAGTATGAACCTTTTGTACCTTCATCTTGAGTTGACTACTCTTTAGAGAAGTATAATTACATATGTGAACTCAGCCAGAGTTGCACTGTTGCTACACTGTGGTCTGCACCCTGACTGAAATACTGGAGCATAATCAAGGGATAAAATACCTAAATTTGACTAACGCTGTGTTTATAATTTGTGCAAGACAGCTGAAGCTCTTTGGGAGAATTATCTTGTTAAAAGAGCGCGTAAACCTATAAACAGTTAAATAAAATTTGACCTGAAAAAATATCATTAAAATATCATTAAAAATCATCCAGACTAACTTGTAATTATCATTTCACAAATGATCTTCTCCCATAAATGAATGTTAAAGAGGAATATTACAGAGATATGTTATCCCTAAGTTGCTACTGGAGTTCTGAGTCACAAATGTCTCCAAAAGCGAATTTAACATTTTCCTTTTGTATTGGGCCATTGATGTATAGAGCCATATAGACTAAAATGGAAAAAAAGAAAAAAACTAGACTGTGGAAGTATTCAGACAGGATATCTAGAGACCAGGGTGCAATTTCTGATTTGTAGTGTATATTACCACCACGATGCAAAGCAAACCTAAATGTTAAAGTTTTGACAAACTGCATGAGTCCATTTCAGGCAGTGACTTCAGTCCAAGCTGAACATCACAGGTAATAGCCTTGATTGTCTGCTTCCTAGCCTTGAGAGACTTGTTTTCATTCTTACAAATACTGGTTGAGCTGTCCTTAGCCTTAAAAACAACACGTGAATTCTTACACAAGTCACAAGCAAAAAGATGATGTATTGCTTTCATAATTCAACATATTTCTTGTTGAGATATAACGAGATGAGGGACTGTTCAAAAGTGGGTGGGTTGGACCATGACGTAAGAATATAGAAAGAGAAAGGCAATGAAACCCACTGCATACTTGGCATTGTTGGTGAAGCAATCCACTGTGAAATGGCTTGTGCATAATCTTGAGCTGTCACAAATTCTGCATTCATCAAAATGAATATATTCCAGCTACTGGGATGCAACCGTGGTGCCTTCACAAACGGAAACAAGGTTCTCGGGGGTGAACACGCACCATGTTGCCACTCGTGTCACTTTGAAATTTGTGAAGTTCCAGGTTTTATCTGCTGGGAGGGGGGTATTATTAACTCCATGTAATAATCTCATGGCATTTTGCACCATTGTTGCCTAATGCATGCTATGCTACATGACTGCATATAGTGAAAGCATGTTTTTTATATAGGTAGAGTAAATTGCATAGTCCACTGCCTATTCCCACTGAGCACTAGATGTCTTTTCAATGTCACAAATATGTATCAGCTGTCATATAGCTTTAGGCCAAGCAGTAAATGCACCAGAGAAGTCCATATGTACAAGATAGCGCTTTCATTTCCGTAGATGTCCAAACTTTCACTTTTAAATGCTATTAAGCCTAACTTTAGCCTAGACGCTGTAAACCACTCAGACATCTTTTAAATGGCTAATCAACATAAAACTGCTCAGTGGGACATGCACTGTCCTCTTGCACTAAATGTGAGGTCATGTTCTCCCTGTACCATGTGTGTCAGTATGTACTGTACTGTGTTGTTGATGTCACCAAGAACAATTCCTGTACATTGTCTTTGGTGAAGAAGGGTATTTTGATTCTCATTTGTTCCATTAAAAACAAATGATCAACAATGATTTTCGTGCCCGTGGGCCTTCGTAGGAGAGAAAAACAAACTCAAGATAGAGGGATTGTGGCAATAAAGGACCATCTCTCTAGAAACAATATTTTACTTTGGTGTATAATTTATGGGGGAGGCATGGTGCCTGAGTGGGTTCCTCCTACATTTCAAAAACATGCAAGCCCTGGGATAGACTGGCAACCTATCTGCCTTCTGCCCAATGGATGCCTGGATAGGATTCAGCAACACAACAGTTGGCCGGCAATGAACAGTAATGAACAGTAATGCCTGCCTTTTGAAACTCATACTTCTAACACATGCCTTCTTATGTACCGAGCAAAAGTGCATCTGAAGTGGATCAATCAGGCTATTTCATGCTGATATTAAAATAACTAAATTCCAGACATAATGTACCCTGTTAAATCACACAAAATAAGTGTATTGAAAATGTTGAACAATGTTGGAAGGATTTAATGCCAGGGACTATTTAGTTTCACCCCAGGGGACTCCATCTCTACAAGAGGCTTTTTCACCTGTACCTCCTTTCTTCCAGAATGAGGAACAACTCCGTCTCTTTTCAGGATGTTTTAACAATCACTGAGTGTCTGAATAATTTGCACATAGCCAGAGAGCTTTTTAGAAACACATTATCCACCGACTAGCTATTCATCTGTCTCCTTCAGCAATTACCCAGCATTCTCTGCAAGTGTACGACACACACACTGGATTAAGGATGCATGACACACCTCCGTGGGGTGGGACAAGGAGAGATCAATAGGTCTACAGTCTTTTCTCTTTCTCAATTCCCCTCTGTATCCATCTCTTTCTCCTTCACTTTTCTTCTTTTTCCATCTCTGCCCTCAATTACTGCTCACCCTAAGCAGTTTTTTTCCCCCTTTCTATCCTTTGTTCTTCCCTTGCCTTTTCTGCCTGTCTTGCCCTACCTGTCTTGCTTTCTTTAATGCATTATCATGTACACTTCATTTGCAGGCTGCCATTTTGACATTGTTACTCAGCAATCATGTTGTAAAGTTTCCATATATAGTATAGGACCCATGTTCATACAGAACCCAATCAATCATCCAAGCTAAACACTTTTTTCGTCATTATATACAGACAATATTTTGGGGCAATACAGATGGGCAATATTGCCTTCAGCCAGGATGAGAAGTACAAATTGAGACAATATCTAAGTGGATAACAGCAAACAAAGCTATGTCACTTATATCTGACAAAGGGTGGTAACCACTGATATCCTGTTTTGCTTCAATTAACATTTACAAACACAAACATGTTCAGAGTAACAGGAGGCCAAGAAATACATAATAAAGTTGAAATCAATCTATGACTTCCAGTCCACATATCAGTAGTAACTTTTTAGGCCCTTGGTTCTATGTGTGTGGTGTGTATATATAAGTTCAGAGTTTCAGCAGGCAGAAATAAATGTAAAGAAATAATAAAATACAAAGTCAGCAGTCTCTAGTATTTTGATATGGTGTTTACA
The DNA here is from genome assembly GCA_900660455.1 of Gephyroberyx darwinii. NCBI lineage: Eukaryota > Metazoa > Chordata > Actinopteri > Trachichthyiformes > Trachichthyidae > Gephyroberyx > Gephyroberyx darwinii. The sequence goes on along the minus strand of CABFOQ010005271.1, from coordinate 38,547 downwards.
TCAATTACTGATTGTAGATATTGAATGTGTGGGCTGTACTTTATGCTGACAGTGCATCAAAGAGCACACCAATATCAGAAGACATAATACAATTGTTTAAGTTTTTTTTACATTACACCCCTGCCATGAATAATATCTCACATGGGACCAATGATCAACAGAAAAAAATACAATATGTCTTATCATGTATGTCATTACCACTTTCATAATTATTATCATAATATCACAATATCATAATATTTTGGTTTTGGAATGTATTAGACTATTACAAGTGAAAACATCACCCAACAATATGGTATATTAATAATATATTATATTAATTTATAATCATGTTTTTGTCTGCTGTCTAATCCATATTCTGCTGTCCTTACACCTCATGTGAATAAGCCTTCACATGAGGTCCTGCACCACTTGTGAGTTATCATATTCAGAACATCAACTCTTTTCAGCTTTTTTTCCCCTCTCACATGTTTTATAACCACTTGACTAAACCTCAGTGGGGTTGCAGATTAAACAACTCAAACATTCTGATGAGTGCAGACACGCTGTCCAAAACATCTTTGATCCCTGTTTGATTGGCAGGCCTCTTTGTGCTATCCATAGCAACGCTCACAGTAAACACTCCTTGATCTGTGAGTGATCTCAAATCACTCCTCTCCATCACTCCATCAATGATGTAGAAACAAACTAACTTGGTTGGACAAGGAGAAGAGAGAGAGTGAGACATACTGATTAAATTCTACCTGTAAATGGTTATATAGACCAAGACCAACATTGCCGCACATAAACTGTGCACATATGGCCCTGTGCAGCAATGATATGTGTGTGTGGGTGTGTATGTGTGTTAGTGTTGTCTTTGTTTCCCTAGGACTATAAGCTTCTTCATCTCCTTCTGTCTCTGGCTGAATGACTATTCAACTGAATGACATTTTATGCATTATTGAATACCAGTATTAGAGAGGAGAGGCATGCAGGCTAGGTTTAAAACAGGCTGAATGCAAAGGCATTAGACATAGCAGGAGACAGAGGGTATGGGGCCGAGCGACAGACAGAGAGAGTGAGAGACTGAGCTTTGTAGGGCAGAAGAGGGCAGGGTGAGTGACGGTGGCAGGCTGATTCTACAGCTTACCATGACAATCCCACCGCTCATTCACTCACTCTCTTTTGCAGCCTTATTCTCTCAATCACTCTAATGTGCTCTTCCTTGTGGCTCTCTTCTCTCACTTCACACCCCGACTTTAGGCTATGCTTGTTTATCTTTTCCTAATTCCACTCATCTCTCTCCCTCTCTCACTAGACAGATCATTAGGATTAGGGCTCTGACGCTGCCTATCCCATCAGATGCTGATCAGCCACAGTGGCAGAGTGTGGGAACCAGAAAATGAGCTCCTGACAGACAATAGCCTGCTCTGTACCTTACATCAGGAGAGAGAGAGAGAGAGAGAGGATGAGAAGAGTGTGTGTTTGCGCGAGGGTGAGAAAGAAAGAGAGTGAGATGCTTCTTCAGTCTGACGTGACATTCATCTTTAGACTTTAAGGAGATTGTTTTTGTATTGAGAGAAGATTGTTTATTCACAATGGTCATTCAAAATTTCTTTCTGAATCTGTGACGGCAATGATGAGAATGAAATTGTATTCACTCCAACTCAGCCTCAGGGTTTTGGGAACATAGGGCCTAATTTTCTAATTATCTTTTATCTAACTAAATCTCTCCATCCTTACACTGTTTCCCAGCACAACACATAGTGTAGAGGACAGCTCCACAGAGGCTCAGCACCAAGGACAGCACCCAGACCCACACAGGAAGCAACAAGGTAGAGTGTGGGAGGGGAGATACATGCTGCTGCCACAACATGCAATCGTCGTACATTTGTGCTGTGGAAAAGTGGCCAGTTTTTCACAATTGTTGGTGGCGCAGTGACTGGTTTGTGATTGGCCTTTAAATAACGTCAACCAAGCATAGACTGTAGAAAATAACAGACTAAATGACTGTGGCACAACCTGTTGACTTTCTAACGGCCTGTTTGAAGTGGGGTTTTCTGATCGCTGCCATTTTGGAGCCAGGATTTGCGCACTAAAGTAAAAGGGAGGAGCAAGTGGAACCAGAGTGAAGCCCACAACTGTAAGACAAACCCCCCCCCCATGTAGCCCACAGCTGTTGTCATTGCCAAGAAGAGGATTATGGAAATACCCTCCTACTGGCACAATTATTTAAATATCATCTTAGGCCCACTGTATAAGCCTTACTAAAGAATATATTTCTACAGCCCTGTAAATGCAATGTATTAATTCCACAACTTCTCCTATGTATCTGGTCTTTAAATGTCTATCCCTCTTCTATCACAGTGTGCTATTCAATAATTAGATGGCCTTTGCATTCCAAAAATGAAATTAGTGGATGGAGGTCAGTATGACTGGTTTTTATCATTTAATAAATCTCAATCATTTTACTAGTTTTTGCCTCTTTGTGTTTTGCCCTGTATTGCATGCTTCATTGGTTTTGTCTAATCTGTGCTCCTTAAGTGAGTAGAGCGATATCTCTTGGTGGAAATCTGGCAGCACAGAAATGTGTCTTTCCCTGGGTGTGGTTACCGATGGCTCAGGCAACGCTCAGTGCATTAAAATTGTGTTTGCTATGCATTGGCCAAAAGTGAAAAGGCCCACAAGGCATATCTGTAGAGACCACGACTCTGTAGAGAGCATGGCCACGAAACCTGGCTTATCTCTATCACGGCCCCCATCATCCCATACCCTTGAGGTACCTTGCCCTGTAATTGACACAATCAATAAAGTCAAATTTTCACAATAGACATGAGTAAGATAGCTAATTAGAGCAGAGATCCAACAGAAACATCTAGTGAAGAGGTAATATATCACAATGAACAATACTGTAATAATGATACTGCTTTGTAATTTGATTTCATGGCTTGAGAATGAGGCTTATTAGTCTTCAAAGCTGAATTGTCTTGCAAGTCGCTCACTCATAGCACTCATAGCACTAGGTTTTTGAAAGCTAGAAATATCAGCACCTAAAGAAGTAATTGTTGAGTCATTGATATTGATCAACAACTTTATTAACCCCCTGCTGACATATTATTATCATTATTTTGTACTATGGGGCAGTAAAAATATTAGTTATTGCCCCTTTAAGAGCAAAATACAAAAGTGTCTCTTAAACAGAAACTCCGTTGAGAGAAAGCGAGAGTCACCATGGCTAAACCTGCTGCAAAAATATTTTTTTCACCATCTCCGAAATTTAGGTCTGAGAAGTGCACAGTATATTGGTGTCATGTTACATGATTTCTGGGTGATGAAGTTCTGCAAAAGTTCAAACAGTAACCTCTCGCTGCCACTTGGGGCTGCCAAAATGCAGTGGGGCTGCCTAGTCCAACTGTAATGCATGCACTGAACACAACAGTAAATTACAGCCCCGCTACTGCTCCACCCCCAAAAGCAAGTCTTTAGAAAATTCTTATTTTCAGCCATGCAAAAAATGCTGTCCTATTTTCATGCAAAAAATGACTTGAAGGTCTGTTGATTGTTCAATTATTTTGGGTTACAATCATTCTGTTCTGCTTTACAAAGAGATGGCACAGCGTTTGAATGAGGGCTAGGTGAAGGATATGCATGAATGGAGCATCTGTGATGACTACTGTTGTATACAAATCTGTTCAAGCCTTAATGAACAGTAATCATGGATAAAATGGGGCTGCTAATGGCATGCAGGAGAGCCCAGTGTAATGAGCGAGAGACATTGCACCTCCCAGCTGTGTCATGCCTGCTGACTAATGCAGCGCACCTCACGACAGGGCCAGGCAATGGCTCAGTAAGGCTCTAGAGAGGAAGGTCATCTGTGACATCAGAACAGAACAGATGTAGTGTGTGAACATGTGGCAATCTACTGCCTGTATGGTGCAAAGATTCAGGGCCGTGTGTGTGTGTGTGTGTGTGTGTGTGTGTGTGTGTTTTTGTTGCAGTAGGGGTATGGGTATGGGTGACATGTTGAGGGGACTAAAACATTTTTCAGCCCAGAGGTTTGGATTGTTGCATGAATGCCACACAGCATGTTTTAAATGTGTCCGTTCCGTGTTTGTCTTTTGTTACAATAACTACCATAAATGTCAGAAACATTTTATTGCATGACCCAGGAACAAAGCACATCCACTGAACACACTCAATGTCTAACGTGTTTGGGTGTCAATGCAAAAAGCCAACCAGTTGTCCTCTTAAGATGACTTTTTGGATAAGCAAGGATTTAGCAGCACACTGACAACCATGGTAGTTTTTTCGTTGAATATTGTTTGTCTTTTCACTTCATGATGCCATAAATCACACTGGAATCAGGAATTCCTTGTCTGATCAAGGTCAGTTGTTGTCTCATTTGTGAATTTTTGCCAGTTGTTATCACTGAATTACTGTCTTTGATCGGGCTCATGATAAAATGATATGAATTGTGCCACTGACATTTCCTTCTTTTATGAAAATACAACATTATGTAAAGTCTTCACTTTGGGGAGCCTACAAAAAAGTACAATGCATCCTAGATGTCATGCAAATAGTTTCACTGAGAGGCTTTTAGCTAAATTCTCTGTGACCTAATACACAAACACATTAAAAACAAGCAAAGTACACAAGGCACATAACTCAATATGATTATGCTGTGATGCGCACTGCAGCCCACAGGACAAACATTTACATGCTGCTAATTTATGGCATTTAAAAAGCATACTGTGATGTTTTACATTTCGGGAACAGATCTGCATCGTGCTGAGGTGAAGTGATAGACCAAAAATGTAAATGTCATGTTATCACTTGAAAAGAAAAGAGGAGGACATCACTGACTATGGTAATATCTCATGAAATCCTACACAAAATGTTAATTCTGGGTTACAGCTCAGGTTTGAGTGAATTCCACATTGGTACAGGTAAAGTGGTACAGTGGTAGAGGTAAAGGGGTGAAAAGTGTCATAAACTGAGCTTGCTATGTACTAAAATGTTACACAATGCTTTCAAACCAACAAATTGGGTACATCTAAAGGTCAAAGCTAAAGCACAATACTCATTCCACTTTAAGGATCAATATTATATTTTCCCTATGTAACTGAATGAATGAAATGTCAATTTTTAACAGTTTCCAATTGTTTTCCATTCCACGTGGAAGGCATCCTCTGTGTGGTAACAACATTGTGAACAGAATGAAAAGTGTAAAATCAATCCCCTTGCTGACTGGCAAAAAATGTAACCATTTTGTCACTATTCAGCTCACCAAAGTGGATAAAAAATAAATAACTAAATAGGAATCATAGAAATAACCTACAAGCACTTTTCTAACCGATACCATGATTGTGATTCACATTTAAAAGCATCTGCCACAACGCTCCACCCATCCTTGTTTATTGCTCCTAGTATCTTCCAAACCACATGTACATTCCCTGGGGCCAATATTCTACAATCCTAAACACACATTTTCTTTTTCACTCAGTTATACTAAAGACAGAAAACCAAAGCAGTCATCATTTCTTCCTTCCTAATTATGTTTCAACAAATAAAAACTATGCATCTAATTGTGAACGATGCTGTCTTTCACTCTTGAATTCTCATTTGTTTGCAGCCATGATTGATTTTAGATCATAGGGTTTCATAACATTTACCGTACACTAGTTTATAAGGACGCAGTGACCTAACACTCTAACAACTCTGAAAGTGCCTTACCATTTTTAAAGGGCTTATCTTAAAGTCATATTGGTGGGGAGCATGTCAAGTCAACCATTGATGGTAAAGTGATGTATTGTATTATTACATGTTATTGTCTGGCATTTTGTGTAAAAAATAGTATGTATGTTTCTATTTTCCCCGTTTAACTTTTAGTTGTCACAAATTGTCTGCATACTTAAGAACAATTATGTTGTGTTTTCAGGCCACACTCATCTACTCTGACCCACACACACATACTCATACACCGCACCTGAGCTTTTAGTCAATAAATCTCACAAGCTGGTTACAATTCAGTTGTTCATCCATCTCTGTATTCAATGTGCATCTGCCTGACACTGTGTGCCTGTGTTCGTCAACAAGAAGTCAAATAGACAACAGAAACAGAAGCTGCTGCTGTCTCGATGACAATGTGAAGACAGTCTACAGTCTGCTCCATCCAAATGGTATTCTCCCGTGCTACTTCATGTCAAACCCCACTTCCACTTTACACTGAAGTCTTTAACATCTTCACCACACATTATTGTTCTGACGGTAGGTGAATATCACATGTATGAACATTTTTCATTGTGCTCAATATCTCAATGGTTAAATGCCGGGGCCATGTAACTGTTGGATAGCGTGTTGGAGGACGAGAGGCATTAACATGTTTGGGTACCAGAAGTGTGTTTTGTATTCATCTGTAGAACACCGATATCATATTATTTAACTGCTCCCAATCATAATGTGATGCAAAAAACCTTTCTTGCATCAGCCTAAGCTCTTTATGGCAGGAAAACAGGGACAACTCTGAATCCATGTGGTTTCTCATTGTTATCAAGAGTCACAATAAGATCAGACCAGTGCCATAAAGGGTTAAAGTCAGATCTTTTGTGTCTGGGTAAATCCAACTTAAATCCCTTGAGGCTTACATCTGTATCTGGGCTGGCCAGACTCCCAGGGATATATTTATAATCACAAACATTCATAATGAAATCAAACAGACACACACAACAACCTACTTCCTACAGCGTCCTGCAACCCTGCCAGGAGAGAAAGAAGGAGCACAATTACATGATCTCAACATTGGAGGTTATTACAATTATGCAACAGTGTGGCTGGTCCCACTAGCAGTTGTAAATTTGTTAGAATTTAACAATAGATACCATATTGAATTGCTTTTGTCTCAGTGTCTCAAAAAAGTGGGATGATCATGATCATGTCCTTTCATTTTGTGACGTTGACGTTAGAGATCCCACCACAAGACAGGAAGGTCATGGTTTAACTTCCTGTGACAGCCAGTGGTCATTCCTGCTGAAGTGTGTTTGAGAAAGACACCCAAAATGTATTCCTTCCTGAGAGACTCAGGCCACTCTGGTTATATGAACAAAACAAGACAAATTATTATTTTCACTTTGTATAAAAAACAATAGAGGTGTAGCCGACACTCAACTGCTCCAGCACAACTTCATATATTGTTCTGAACTCAACAGCTTAAATGTGCATACAATGTAACCATGTAATTACCTCTTCTTTCTATTGCCCCGTGTTCATCTCCACCACTCCCCCATGATCCTTAATGCACTGTTGCTCAGTAACATTTGAATGGTTAATCAATTTCCAGGATGAAATACTGACATTTTGCTCTTTGGATAGAGGGAACATGAATTGGAAAAAGAGAGAAAAAATTAACTATCCATCCACTACCAACCCTTCGTCTTTGCT
>CABFOQ010005270.1:4604-18338 GCA_900660455.1 Gephyroberyx darwinii | reverse complement strand
CAGGTAAAGCTCTACCTGGGGTCCTTTTGAGGATCATCGATAGGCTGAGTATGTCTGGTTCGAGGTAGGGTGAGAAAATGGCTGCAACCATGGAGGGAGGAGAGAAGAGAGAGATGGATCTGAGATGGGGCTGAGGAAGAAGAAGAGAAGGAGGAGGAAAGGACCGAGAGATGGAGATTGATAGAGAGGCAGACAGACAGAAGGGAGAGGGAAATAGAGGGAGAGAAAAGGAGAGATTTCTCAAAGAAAAGGGAAATAAAGAGATTGAGGAAGCTCAGGGCATAGGTTGATGGAACAGTGTTGAAGAAGAGGAAAAAATAGGCAAGGAAGATAAGAGAGGTTGAGAAATAGGATGCTGAGGAGATGTCTTCCTCGGCGCGATCACACAGACAGATGGATGTGAAGGCGCACCTAACAAACCAGCAGCGTTCACACCGGAGAAGTAAAAGGGAAGAACAGCGGAGGCAAACCGCCTAAACCGGCTGGTGTCATCTCTACTCCAAGGTTTGTAATAAATCTAGGCTTCTTTCCCAAAAAGGTGTTCTGGTGCTGAAGATACTTTTCACAGTCACAATTACAAAACACATGTCAAAAACATTGAACGATACATAAAAATGACAAAACACCAGCCACACACGAAAAAAAAAGCAATCAAAATTCAGGAAAAGATATTTTATTATTAGAGGAATTCTGGGAGGAATCCAAATTCTCCATGACTCATTTCCTGTGTCGTTTTCAACTGTTTTCAATAAATAAGCGGAAGTTGTTAATTAAAGCAGCTGAAATACACTCAAGTGAGCACTGTCCCAGACAATTTAGATAAGTGCATTTCCTGTGTCTGACGCTGATTTAGGCCGTGCCTCAGAAATATCAAATAAAGTTAATTGGACGGGGGAAAGTAGCTGTGGCCTGGCGGTGCCAAGGCTCTGAGTGGACTCTTGAGTCTTGGGAGAGACATTTACCAAGCCTCACAGAATATAAGTGCTGATGGAGGATAACTGGCCACTTTTCCTTGACCACCCCAAACCATAAAGGTGGTGATCCACAAGAAAATATGTGCAACTTGGTCAATATCAGCTTAGATACTTGACCGGTGAACAGGATAAAGCTATTGGGGATAACATAGCTGTCCACAAAAAAAACATCTATCCTGGTGGTAATACTACATTTGAAAAAGTCGTCCCATTGGCTCAAAGTGTTTCCTGAACTCAAAGCCGTCTGAATTGGGAAATGGGAAAACCAAATTGTGGAGCAGCACTCCCCCTAAGCCGTCTAGTTTAGCTCTTCATGTTTAGCTCAGATGTCACTTCTCTATGGAGCCCAGTAGAGAAGGAAGCACAGCACTGGAGCAGAGCCATGTGAGTGGGAGTCAACTATATTCCAAGTCAACCCAATGTTTGTTGAAGGATGACATTTTGCAGTTTAAAGGCTTTGCTATGTTTATTTGTTTCATCAAAATACACACTCCTCTTTCCAATATGGAAGAGCAACTGAAGGAAGGGCAGATCCAAAGCCCACTGCAGGTGCTTCGGCTTGAATCTCCTTCTGTCGGCCCCTCTCTCTGACATCAGGAGCTGGCGTTAATTGCAACTGGCGTGGGCTTGGTTTAAATGGTGACTAGTCTGAGGACCGGATTAATACTATTCCCAGTACACAGGAAACCCACACCACTGAATCAAATCATCATATTATCTGGGAAGAGAATGGGTTTAAGGCACTACAGCAATGTGTATGAATGCATATGTGCGTGCATGAGCATCTATCTGCATGTCTACTCATCAGCACCCACTCGTATTTGTCGGCACCTGTTCATGCATGCTTGCATGTGTGCATGCATGTACTCTACGCATTCATGGAGTGAAAGCTGGAATGTGTGTACCTGTCAGGTGAGTAGTTGTCTTCGGACAAACTGCGGTGGTCCACTCTAGTGGAAGAGCTGTACTGAGAGGGCCCGGGGTCATAGGCCGGGTCCAGACTTCTGCTGTATGACAGAAGTGGACGGGATCATCCCCCTTGTATTGTACACACCACACACTGCCCCCTACTGGCCAGGGGATACATGGCCTCACCTTTACGTGTGGTACTCAATGGGGGTGACATGGCAATGTCTTATGCACTTGACAAGTAGCATAGCGCTACAACCAACAGGGTCACCACTTTTACTTCTCATTTTCCTGTGATGTAAAGTAAAATTATTTCCCCTACACTAGAACACCCTATATAGCTTATATATCACTGAGCATGGAAATTTGGGCATCCGGTTTCAACAAATAAAGGTTTACACAAGACAAAGACAACATAATGAACATAATTAGGAACACCTAAAAACACGCACAAAAAAAACACAGTGTGTACCCAGAAATCACTGGTCACCTAGTTTTGGCCGCGCATTAGTTACCTGGAGGGTGGGGGGACGCTGGGAGAGCGCGACCGTGCCCGGTTTATATCGGCCGACCTTGAGCAGTGGTTGGACGACATCACCTGCTCAGGGACGGACAACGTGGAGCTCTGGAGGTCTCTACCATTTGGCCGGTAGTCTGTGGAAAGACAAAGGGAGGAAGAAAGGGAAAAGAAAGGGAGAGATGGAGGGATGGGGTGGGAGACCGTGTTGAGTTATTTTGATGATTCCTTATCCACATCCTGATACCTCAGATAACAGCAGTGGATTTAAAATTCTGTGTTAATTTTTCTAACACCTCAATGTGGATTCCCTCAGAGTGAAATAAATTACATTTGTGGCACTGATTAATGAAAAATGATGAGTGCAAATGATGCAGAACCAGTTAAGCCACACCCACTAATAGCTTAGACGGAACAGTTTAGGACAAAACTTTATAATTTATGCTAAATGCCATTCAGTACAGGTGATGGATTTTCTATTTTCATTATGCTGAGTCTCTATTCAAATAAATGAGGACTTCGTTTCAATATAGGTGTGATTCATTCACTGTGTTAACATTGTGCATTAAACATGAAAATAGCCTTTAAAAAATCAGAAACATTATAATGAATTTTCTCTGCAAGACCGATTAGTCCATTGAACTTGAAAGAGTTCATTAATCGATAATCAGACATGGCTAGCAGCCATGGTTAAGGTCAATGCTTAGCACTATTAAAGTTGATTGATATTCAATAGAGTGTATAGCACATTAAAATGAGTTAAACATAACCGTGAATCAAAAGTAGGATTAGAAGGAAAAATGAGATGTAAGGATAAAAAAAGTTGACCTTCACTTAAGGCACCTTGACAATATTATATTTTCCTTTTCATAAATGTTTCTGTGCTTAGTGTGGTAGTTGAAATACATCAAAACATTCAAAGCTAAGTCAAATTACAAGCAAATGCAATGATAAAGTCAAATTCTGAGTCGTGCAGCCATTCTTTCACACTTTTTTTTTTTTACAATCAAAAGCCAAAAACAGGGAAATGAAACCTTTTCAACTCATCATGATCATTATGATGCATATCAGACTGAACAAGGAAAACATCTGCCATTTCTAAAGAGCAGCCCCAGCACAGAGCTAACTATTCAGCACAGCAATCAAGTTGCGTGCGGGAGCCAAATTAAATCCATTCTTTCTCTTGACATGCTGCTTCACGCATGAGTACAGCCTGTCTGTTAAGCACATATACGGAGGAGAACCTCTACTGACAATTAATAGGATTTAACAAGATGAGGGGGCTGCATCAGTGGAGAACTTGGGAATAAGATCCCAGGGACAGAGCAAGATCAAACCGATACTGTGCTACTGTTACAAAATGTGTGTTCAACTCTATAATTCTATTGCCCCTAAAAAAGCCCTGTTCTTGCTATTACAGCTCCAAAAGCAGCTTATTCTAGTAACATGAGCACAACCTATGCTTTAATTACCTGTATGCATTTTAGGTACACTGCTGCATGTATACCTTACAATTAAAACCCTGGCAGTCAGTGTGCCATAAAATAAAATGCATTGAAATATTCTTTTTCTTGCCCCATTGGAAGTAACAGTGTCAGCAGTTTGATGCAAAAGACTGCGGGATTAGCTGAGATCTAGTGGAGTAAAGAGGGGAGAGGCGAGCATAGAGGAGGGTGCGAACAGAGCTGAGCGAAGGGGTATTCCCTTTACTGTGAATGAAGTGAAGGGGACTGGCGTGGCGAGGCAGTGAGAGGCTGATGAGAATGTTAAAGAGGCTGGAGGAGGGTTTCCCTCAGCTACAGTATCATCAGCAAGCCCAGGCTTCCCCTGTCTGTCTGTCTGTCTGCTACAGTCATCTACTCTATTCTGACGCATTAGCTCTCTATCTCTCTTTCCTTCCCTCCCTTTTCTCTGTGACCTGGATCTCCCAATAATGATGCAAGCCGTCATCACACGCTAGAAGAAGAAGAACAGCGCAGGCAGCTGCCTCCGATTCCGCGCCCCAATTTACCAACACCTTTCCTGCAAACGAGGCCGGCGCAATTCTGGTACTCTCGAGGGGCTTGGATTGCGCTTGAAACACAACATCCGGGGAAAGAAGAAGGACGATATCTTTAGGATGCAAGAGTGCATGCTTGCTTTATGCTTCGCCAAATTAAAGTCAGTTTAAAGTTTGCAAAATTGCAGTCACCGGTAAAATAATAGTTGAAAAAAAGGAAGCCGAGGCGCTCTGCTTTTGTTTGAAAACATTCAAAAAGCCTCGATTTTTTCCTGTAGATACCCTACATTTCAGCATCCTTTATTCAGGTTTATTGAAAGTATTTTTCCTGTCTTTTTCTCTCCGTCTTTCTGTAGTTGGTAACAGCTCTGCCTGTCCTTTTCCTGATGTGCAGCGTGGGCGTGCTGCTGGAGCCAGGGTGTATACAGAGGGAACAGCAACCAGCAGTGCAGAGGCAGACAAAACCTCCCTGCTCCTCACTGTGCTAATGCTGCTCCTTCCACTACCGACGGGCTGCAGCATTTTACCTTGCTAACGTGACACAGAGCAGTATTTATACGCACATTTGACAGATGGTGACATGTTCAGCATCAACCCAACGTGATATTGCGGCATGAACAAATTCTTTGGAAACCCTTTTGAACTGACAGGTAGGTAGCTGGTATACCCAGATTTCGGATCGTGTGGATGCATTCATTCTCTTTATAGGTCTTGAACAGTATATGAATTAGTGATAAAAATATATGTTCTCAGGGCCGCAGTGTCTTACCTGTTATTACCCCAACACCATCGTCACAATCATAGTCTGAGATCTCGCTGTCACTTATCCTCTGGGATCCTTCAGGATAGAGAGACAGAAAGAAAGATGGGGAGAGGAGAGTAAAGGAAAGGGGGGTTGAGGTGAGGAGAAGAGAGAAGAGTCAATTCCCATTCGTCTAGTTCACTCAATCGCTTTTATTACACCAAGCAGGCGTGACTGTAATCTTTATCAGTTAAACTGAGGATTCAAACTGCATCCAGTAAGATGTATACCCGATGCATGTTAGTCTCTAATTCATGTCTCTGCACTCCGCAAATGCAGGCAAACAGTCCTGCAAGAAGAGCATTTTCGATAATACACGATAAAAAATATGCGTTGGCCGTGACAAACAGCCCTGCGCTTCACCGGCCGACACAAACAAGATGCCAAAAATCTCTCTTCATCTGAACTGTGGCACTTTTAGATGACACGTTCAATCTCTCACTTTACATGTGAAGATTGGGTGCCTGGGAGAAGCAATCTGGCTCTGCAGCCCTTCATCCTCCTGACTCTGCCTTACCACCCCCCCCCTCTCTTTTAAAGCATGCCCCCTCTCCCCTCCCGTCCCCCATCTTCACCATTCAGTCAACTTAAATCAACTGGACACATGTGCTTTTTCAGAAATGACAAGTGCTGCACTCTGGCAGTGCCTCTCCCAACCTCTCATCTCAGTTGGCTCGAAACTTTTCACAGCTGTCAGCTCTTTCACCTCACTAACGCAAACGGCCAGAAAATCGTCCCGGGGAAAGGGAGCGATCCTTAAGTGTGTCGTAGTAGCAGTATACCGGAGCGGCCCTGCGTAACGCTAGACTACAGCGCCGCAGTCTAAAGCATGTTAACCAGTATCTGCCCACAGAATTTAGCAGTGGTGGGTAACGTGAGGGAGGGAAAGGGGGCTGTTAAAAGGAGCTAGGAGGAAAACAGCGCTCTGGAGAATAATGTCCAGAAAAACAATCAAAACCTCAGTTGTTTTCAGGAAGTAAATACACCACCACTGTTCAGAATAAGCATGATATCTATCAAGACAATTTCAAATACATATTGACATCCAAGACACACAACACAAGTGAGGGGTTGAGGGGGCTGCAACAGTATTTTGTTTCAAAGGGAAATATATTGGTAAGGGGCAGAATATGAAACAATATACATCAGAGGAAACAGCAAGCGGTCAAAATCACATGACACCGTGTCTGCCAGGACTGGCCAACGCTCTGAGCTGGAAAAACAGAAGAACAGTCGGCGTTTCCTCACACCGGCTCGTATTCAGGGAGAGGACAGAGTGCAGTTTTGCAGGACAGGATTGTGGGTTGCAGGACAGGATTGGGGGGGGGGTTGCAGGATAGGATTGTGGGATAGTTAACAAGTAAATACACAGAGAGGGAGAGATCACAGTGTCCCAAATCTCCTTTTCCCTGCAGAGTGCATGTGTCCACTATCCTGTATGGATTTTCAAAGGAGTGGTGTTTGAAATCCACGGCAGAAACGTGCACCCGTCAGGGAAAAGGGTGGAGAATCAGGGCACAATGATGCTTTTTCCAAACGGACAGTCACACTCAGATGCTCCGCGGAGCAGCATTGGCTGGGAATGCGGGGGGGCTTTACCTGAGTTGTACGAATATGAGCCTTTGTCTGTAAAAGCAGAAGTAGGCAGGTTGGTGTGACAGGGATAACAAAGACAAAAGACTATATACACGTCAACTATCACGGCTGTTGCTGGTAGTCATTCAACCCGTGATAGACTAAAGTAGTGATACAGAAGCAGTCACTTTAAAAATCACATCTACGAATTACTATGGAGCCCAGTATTGGCCGTAGGAAAAAAAATCTGACGTTGAGGTATTTTTTGTATTTTGTATCATGTGCACACAATTGAAATAAATGTGCAGACATTTTCAAAGTGAGTGCCATAATTTTGGGGATTTGGTTGATAGAATTTATTTACTTTGTTTAATTAGCTTTATATTTTGCTTTGATTTATTTGGTGCAATCAATTTTATGAGACTCAATGGATATATACTCCTTAATCAAGGAATCTTTACTTTGGGTAAAAAAAATCCAGGGTGAGTTATCAAGACAAAGCTTGCAATGCAAGGTGTTGGTTAGTAACAAACAATTTACAATGGTGTTGAAAGCTCATGTGCTATACTGTGGTAAATATGCAGACTGGAGAGATATTACACACTTAGTATAAAACTTAGTATAAATATTTGTATCATTTAACACTCTCCAACACCACTTCTAAGAAAAGACACTCCCAGGCTCCATGCTGTAAATTACAACACGCTTGTAAGATTTGTGCAAAGTGACGGAGGTGTTACATACTCTGCAGCCGTCGCGTGGGGCTCTCTCCGTGGAGCTGCCTGCGTTGTGTGTTCGGGGAGGCACGAGGAAGCGGGACCGAGGACACATCGTGGGTCTGTAGCTTGTACCAGTGGGGTTCATCATCCAGGAGGGCGGTCTCCAGCTCGATCAGGATCTGCAGGGGGGAGAAAGGCCGTGGTAAGTGTACGAGCATGTATACGAGCCGATGTGTGTACGCTCGCACAGGCACACGACCTCATGTTTGCACACACACACACACACACATACATACACACACACACACACATCTGCATGTGCCACACGTTAGCATAGTACATCTCTTACCCTGAGTTTACCCTTGCCTCTTTCCATGGTGAGTTGCAGATTTACAGATTTACACAGGGGGTATAAATCACATCAACGTTGCCCATCCATGTTGAACCACCAAAGGCCTTGTAATGGCCAAGAGCTTGATTAAGGGCTTGGCCCCATTCAAGAGGATTAGCTGACATATCAGAGAGTCTGGGAGTGTGTGTCCCAGATGCCTGATGGGTGGGGTTGTGGTATTAAGAGGGGTTTGGTCTCCTTACCTCTCCCAGGAACTCGCTCTCCTCCTCCCTCACCCTGGCCTGGTCCCACAGCGTGATCTCCAGCATGCGCTCCCGAAACTCCCGCCGGTGCACCGGCGAATACATAAAGGTCTGGTTCCATTTGGGCTCTAAGGATTTCTTTACAGTTTTTGTTCTCCTCTTGCTTTTGTCACTGGAGGAACAATAATTCAAACTGTTTTTATTTACAACCATGGTAGGGAACAGCCACGAAAACAACAGGTCATCAACACGACACAGCACGGAGCACGGCACCATTGCATGCTGGGAAAGTTGGTGAGAATGAGGTGATGAGATGACTGCTGTGTTTTCTCTCAAAATGTCCAGTCATCACTTTCTCCGTTCCTCATCTTTGGATGAGAAAACGCCGCTAAACAAAATGCAGAACCACGCCACTGAACCATAAACAAGAATAAACCACTTGACACACATCCATAGATATCCATATAGCTGTACAGCCTATTTGCCCTTTCTGATGATAACAGATGAAAAGCAATGACACATGATCATTTGACACCACAGCAATACCACAGAAATCCATCTTAATACAAAATCTACACTCTAAAAATGATACGAACTCAGCACTGCCCGCTGATGATTGATTTCTTCAACACTCAAAGGAAAGCAAAGCTAAGCAACAGCTATAGACTGAATGGAGTCGATGAGCCTGTCACAAAAATGGGCGTGGGTAACAGGAGCACATCACACACGGGTAGAAACTGTTTCTACTGTTACCTTCTGTCCGGGAGGAAGTAGATTTTGACGTAGGGGTTCCTGGGTCGGCCGTCTTCCCTGGGTGGCAGGTCCTTGGCGCCCAGGATGGTGACGATTAGCTGATGGCCCACTTTGTCGTACCACAGTTTGACCTGCAGGGGCAGAGCAGAGACTTCCTGCTGAGAGACTGCTCAGGGCCGTGAGGAATTAAAAGAAAAATCATAGGGAGAATGATACTGGAGAAGACAACCTCATCGAGGTGATTTAGGAATGGAGCCCAATTATATGTGGATTTGCGGTGTTGTACTTTAGAAGCTTCTCCAGTTCAATTTGAACGTTCCCCTTAACGATTTCACACTATGAGATACACCTACAATATTCGACGGGATGATACTGTCTTCTCCTGTATCTACCCTCTAGGGAAAACAGAGGAAGGTGTCTACCTGCTTGAATGGTGTCAGGTCACATGCTTGGCAGGACAACTTAAATGTTCATTAAAACATGAACATATTGATGCTATTGCTCTGATGGTATGATTATGCTAGTAGTACAAAAAAACATTAAGAACATTCCTCCAGTGAAAAAGATGTGTGTTTGTCTAGTAATGTGTGATGGTGTACAATCTATAAGACCCTAGCTGAGTGTTTGTTTTAAAATGTATGTGTTTATGCCTGTCATGAAAATTCCCCCTGCAGGGATAAATAAAGTTTATTGAATGGAACTGAATGTAATTGGATTGAATGTCATTCGAACTGAACTGAATTGAAGTGAAATGCTAAAGGCAACATGCTCTAAAATTAACAGTGCGTGCTCGCCTGAAATGATACCGTCTACCAGTGATGATATCGTCTCTAATAATGTTCTCTCGGATATTCAGCCGACGTTGATGTGCAGAAATCAATCATGCTGTTGTGAGTGGAATCACAGACAGTTCACACCAGAAGGGGAAGTATGGACGCACACAGAAGACACTTAGAAGAACTTGGTTTAACAAAAAAATAACAAATAGATGAAATGAAGAGGAAACTGGAACTTCTAAGCTCTTGTCCATACTTCTTTAAATATATATGATCATGGAAAGGGTCTGCAGCATTTAGAACCGGAGCTTTGTATCCATGCATGCAGCAAAGCAAGATAGGGCATTCTTAGACAAGTCGAGAGCTTTACAGTAGGGGGCTTATGGTCAAACAAATTGTACCAAATCATCTGTAAGATTGTAGCCCACCGCAGGTAAAACACAGATTTAGTCTGTGGATTGGTAGAATACTTCTAGAAAGATTCAACTTGAAAACCTCATCATCGCAACAATGTGCAACATCTGACAAACTATCCAGGTATACGATATGTAATTTGCAGTGGTTTTACTTTACAATGTGTCCAAGCAAACAGCTAATACAGTGAACCACAGAAGCTTTTCCAAGAGTATACACACACACACTCACACACAATGCCTATTTATTTACCTCCGTTCTAACTCCCTGTCTGATATTCAGTTAGGTGTTCAGGCACCTCTAAATGAGAAAACCCACAGTGCATATCATTGCAGACATCCAAATGCTGTATCATGTATATGAACAATATTCTCTATCAGTGAGACCACTGGTAAGATCCGTATAAGCTATGCCGAGGTCGTGCTTAAGCAAAACAGCATGGCGATGTCAGCGAGGTAAATATCCGAGGATCCCAAGCCGGAGCGTAACCTTCAGGCTAACCGAATCAAGAACACCGATTCACACAGAATCAGCCTATGTTTGAAAAAAACAAAACCCACAGAGAGAGACAGGCTGATATCAAAGATGACAGATTAAAGGAGAGACTCGCGGCGTGAGGAAACCTTCAAAAGCGGTTGGTTTGAAGTTTGTTATTTGGGAGGTACAATTTGCTTATTCATTAACTCTCATCTGCACAAGAAATGCAATCTGGTTTAAAAAAAACAAAACAAAACCGGGATGGTGAACTTGGTGTATCTTTTCACTGCAACATGAAACTCCAGAACCCGTGGACCATAATGTGTTGATTAACGGTTTGTTCATCGGTTTAACTTATGGTTATCAAGGCCTGCTTTCATGTCACATTGAAACAGAATAGAACCAAAGTCAGTTGTCCCAGAAAAGACTGTAATCAAACAAAATTCAGGGAGACACCCTCCTGCATTGCCAAAGTGACGAGACAAAAATTTATGACACGAGGTAGGAAAATGACTATTGTCTGCTGAAGGAATCAGGCAATGGAAGAGTGTCTCGTAGAAATGTGTAGTTTAGATTAGTTAGGGCATGCAGTATCGGGGCGAATGGCATGAATGGGTTAAAATGGTATCAATGAGCAAGAATAAAAGCTAATCATACTACTAAGAAATCAAATAGAATAAAATGACACAATGCACTGCACTGAGAGGGAAACTTGAAGCTGCTATTTCCCCGGGAATGCATTTTCCAGAGTATGGAAACAGAAAAAAGGCCAGTCAACAGTCAATGAGCAAAGACCAAATAGAGATTGTGCCCTTCAGACAGGGCCCATTACCTGGACCCTAGGGGCAAAAGGCGCTGTTCTTCTACTAAGGCTTTGGCTCTGGATAAGCAAAATTAAACAGCAAAAAAAAAACAAAATGCAATAAAACCAAAACCCCACAGAACAACAAAAACTCACACATATACACTCAGAAAACAACACAGGTTTGTAGATTTGGATGGGAGATTTAGACCAGCGGGATCATTCTTTCATTTTTTTTCTTTCCCACCTTCCATTGGCATGTTTGTCTGATATTTAGTTTTTTTCCCCTCTCAGCTTTATCTGAGATGTCCTGTCCCTGAGCCTCTCTGCACTGTATTCGTCTGAGGAGCAGCTCTGCACAGGCTCTTGAAGCAAAATTATCAATGACTCATAATTATACTATCTCTCTGTCTTCCTCTTCGGGCCACTTCTCCTCTGCTTCAAATAGTTTGCGTCACAGTGACGTTAGCCCCAATTGTTATCCCCAAACGCAATTTTGAAACCCCTCCAAAAATATCATACTGACAGTTCATAACTGTGTGGAATTAATGATGGGCCACTGCAGATCGGGTCTAGGGAGGATACGTTTGGTAAACTGCAATGGTTTCTGTGATCTCTTGTTTTAGGTTTTCAAGGTCAGCCCTTTCATGGCAATGGAGAACATAGGCAGTGTTTGTGCTGCAAAAAGGTTTGCAGATTGCAGAGCTGATTTTTGATTGGTTGAGGGGGCAGTGCGGGCCTCTGGGATGTCGGCCTATGAGGGCTGGAAGGCCTGAGCTGAGCCGTGCCACTCTAAGGGATGCTCCACTACAGGAAGGAGAATCAGCCACTATCTGGATCTCCCACCCTCCTCACCAAAAGCTGCCTCGCCCTCCCCTTTTCTTCTCCGTCATCGTCCCTTCCTTTCTTTTCCCCTGTGACAACCACTCGTTTACTGCCTCACCCCTATGGGTTTTTGTGTTGCACATTAACACAAGTCTTAAAACAGAGTGTGCTTGCAGTAAGGTCTTGAAAAGTAATGACTACATATTGAGGATTCTGGTAGTTTTACCACAGGATTGACTAAAACTGACTTAGCTTGACCTCACTAGAGATACTGGCCTTTTATTAAAAACAGCCATCGGCCAGTCAATGTCAGCCACCACCAATATGATAGATTTAATGCAGTTTGTGTTTATTGTATAATTGATCAAAAATATACTAACTGTGAGATTACATGCTTATTTATTTATTAAAAAAAAAAGATTCAGGGCATGAAAATGTCAGCCATCGTCTGCTTCAATCCAAAAATATTGCTGTTGTATTGGCCTTCGCTTGACTCATCCTCAGCTTACCTCTTAAATATCCGTGTTTTGAGACAAAAGATGTCTTGGAGGTGTTACCCTAGTACCAAATCTAATTCCCTCTTGGGTCCTAAATTCAGGAGTTGATTTATCTCTTGCTTCACTTCCTTATCCCAGGAGTGTTTTTTATACTAGATAATGGACAACACTAAGTAACCTGATCTACAATCCTATGCTAGGTTGGTAAAGGGCCAAGTGAACTGGCTGAGAGGAGCATAGCCTAGTACCCTTGCACTGGTCTGAACTAAGAAGTGTGATGAATGCACATTTTGGGGTATTTGTCATAATAACATTTCGACCCAACTAACCCTCATAACTCATCTAGTAGTGGTCATGTTGAGGTTACTTACTGAGAGCTGTCCTGACAGGTACTGGGGGGCGTCCCTCAGCATGCTGGGACTCATGGGGGACGTGACGGAGATGGACGGGCGGTCCATTTTCTGAGACTCAAAAGAACTCGAACCTGACAGGGTGCAGATGACATGTTCAGATTTTTTTCTTTCCGGAGAGAGCAATGTTCAGATGTTGAAACCTCAGTGTGCATTGATCAAGGAGAGAGGGAGGAATAGAAGAAGGGAAGATAGAGAGGAAAAGACAAAGAGAGAGACAGAAGGAGGGCAAGCGTGCCACGAGAAAGAAGAGATACAGAGCGGCAGAGCGACAGAATCAACTCTCTCTGATGTTTCCTTAGCTTGATGTTTCCAGGCTGATTAATAGGATAAAAAGGGCTGATGAGCTATGGTTGTAGCGCGGGGAGGAGAAGAAAGGGACTCACTTGATTCCAGTTGTGCATGTGTGCTGTCTGGTATCCTTGGAATATCTCTGAGAAAAAGAAAAGGAGAAAGAGCGTGAGTGTGTGCAAGTGAAGAGAAGGAGGGGATGGGGGGATCAATTTGAGCTAATGCTGAATGCACTGTGCTTTAATGACCCTAAGCACCGCATTAGTCTTCATTCACCCGGCAGCTCCATCAGCAGTACAAAGCAGGTCAAATATGGGAATTGACAAAGCAAAAGATGTTGTTGTTTTCCCCCTACTATTTCTGCTTTCACAAACAACGGGCATACAGCTGTTTGCGGGGG
>CABFOQ010005265.1:7946-30052 GCA_900660455.1 Gephyroberyx darwinii | reverse complement strand
CACACACACACACACACACACACTCTCAAGTACATTCACACATCCCTACTTTGGCAGCCGAAATTGTTGATCTTGAGTGATTACAGTTCAAGCCCCAAGGACTTTCTGTCTTTGTCTCCTCTAACAGGGAGGAAGGTGATAATGAAGCTGAATAGGCCCATGAATAATGCATTGTCTGGATCCTTCTCCACTTCCACACCTATTTTACACTTAGGCGTTTGTGTTGTCTGCAGAAGCACTTGAGTGTTTGCAGGATACTTCATATATTTTTGTCATACTCCATTTTTGTCACAGGTGGAATTGTCCTGAACCCTTCCTTCTATGGTACCTTCGGTCACACTGACACAATGGTCCATGAGATCGGCCACAGTCTCGGGCTTTACCACGTGTTTCGGGGTATATCGGAGATTGAGTCTTGCAATGATGCATGTTTGGAGACTGAGCCCTCAATGGACACTGGAGATCTGTGTGAAGACACCAACCCCACGCCCAAATACAAAGGCTGCCATGATCCTGAGCCGGGCAACGAGACCTGCGGCAGCCGAGCCTTCACACACACCCCATTTAACAACTACATGAGTTATGCAGGTAAGGTCGAGCACACACACAAATTTTTTTGCAATTTACCTGGGAGAAGCACTACACACACCTCTCAAATCCACACTGACACACAGAAATTACCAAAAAGGATTTTTTTAGCACACTATCATCACCCTGTGTGCATGTATGTGTGCATAGTGAGAGAGGTGTGGAATCTGGCAGTGATATTTTAGAGGAAAACACTACAGGGGGCTCATTGTCTTATGTTACTCATATTAAAACGTAAAACGCCTTATCTTGTCATAGTTAAATCGGCTCACCCATTGAATTCCCAAAGTTCATAGTGCGTTTAGATTGCATAAAGAGGCTACTGTAAATAATGATATCTTTTTACATATCTTTCCCAAAACACCGCCAACCCCACCTCACACACTGACTGACTTCCTTCTTCTTCCTGCAGATGATGCCTGTACGGACTCATTCACGCTGAATCAAGTGGCCAGGATGCACTGCTACCTGGATCTCATCTACCAGACCTGGCAACCTGCCTCCAAACCACCCCCAGTACCAATGGCACCCCAGGTGGTTGAGCAGCATCACAATTCCATCACCCTGGAATGGTTCCCACCCATATCTGGACACTTCTATGACAGGTGAAATGAGCTAGATAGGGTGGCAGTGAGAGGCCACGGTGTATGGTATTCAATTTGATAAAAGGATTGATTGAATGACCATCAACATGGTATATTTTCATGTGAAGGAAAATAGCGGTGTGTGATTATATGAATGAGGTGTATTTGGACTCTATCTAAGTTGGTTGCTGTGCCTGTCTGTTGGTTTCCTAGAGAAGTGGGATCAGTGTGTGATAAATGCACTGAGGGCAGAGTTCTGCTGCAGTATGCCTCCAACTCCTCCTCCCCACGGCCCTGTGCCCCTTCCGGACACTGGTCCCCTCGGGAGGCTGAAGGTAAGACTCTATAGATGTGGAATTATTTGGTTGTTGGGTTGCATGACTTGGTAAACTATCATTGTAAGTTTCTTTTTGTGGTAACTCAAAATATACCTGTACGATGCATGCAATGGCTCACCTGCACTTTAAAAACACCTGCCGCAAATGCTCAACATAATATTGTTAACATATTTTTACCTTTACAGTATACTGGTTCGATAGTACAATTTCTACTGAAAAGACATTTTATATAAAAGCTATGCTAAATCCAACTCTCATCCATAGCATTATTGTACTTGAAAATGCATCATTTCTGCATCTCCTCGGTCCAAAGACATCTATTCCCCTTCAGTCTGCCTGATAGTATCTGTCCCACATCCATGAGCTTCTAATGCCTTTGAGGTTTCCTTTTTCTTGCCTTTCTGAGTCAGTACCCCAACACGCAAATATTTTGGTCGCTGACTCAACCCCAAAACATGAAAATGACTCATTGGATTCACGACCCTTGACATGAGCCGTGGGACAACACGGAAGGAGCAAGGAAGGTCGCTTCCCAATGGATGAAGCTGTATGGTACCACAGTTCTCATATGAGGGCTCAGGGCCAAGACAGGAGTTCACAGATCATGTTTTCTGAGGATGAGGATGAGCTATTTGGGCTTTAAAAATAGTTGTTCCATCTGTGCACTTCTGATCACTTTCTGGCTCTGGCAGTGTCAGCGTTAGGCATGGTGTGCGATTGTGTGTGTGTGCATCTGCATGCGTGTGCGTATGTGCATATGTGTGCGTGGCTATTTCGCTGTTCTAACAGTATGCCTGTAAAGCTGCAGTATATTTTAGGATGTAATGTGTATAATTACACTACTTGTGACCTTAGAGGCCTGTGCTATCATACATTTTAATGTGACATATATATATTTAACCTACTATTTAGTGTTGTGTATCGCTGCTTATATCTATGTATGTCACGTATGTCAGTTCAGGGGACAAACATTTGGGTACCTAAATAGCCATGTGGTATTTTCCTGCCTCTCTCCCTTTCTTTTTCTCAATCGCTCGCCACATGCACACATATAATTTAATCCTACTAACACCACAATAAGCCAGCAGTAAAAATGACAACGAGGTAAGACAGAGTTGTGGGATGTACAGCAGGTATACAGTCATTTCCAGAAAGTACAAAAGCACAAAAGCCTAATCACCACCAAATGATTTACTTTTACATTTCAGATCAGGCACCATATAGGAATGTCAGCACCATGGAAAGCAAACATTAACCTACACTGGACCAGTCTGGTATCAGTAATTACACATTGTCTGCCGTAAAGAGCAAACATCAGAGAAAAACACTGAACAACTGAAAATATTACTCACCAAATGTGGACAAAGTGACAATTCATAATGGTAACATTTAGAAGACATTGAGGCCCGGATCTACTAAAGGCGCAGATCATCACCACGGGCAAAAAAGTCCACGCAGCTGTTTCCACTAATATACTTGCTGTCATATATGAGTTTGGCACAGTTTTGGTGCTGTCTGAGGAATGGGTGGTTGTTGAAACATGTCATCGGATAGAACGGGAAAAAAAGAATGATAGTTTTGTTAAGTCGACATGTTTAATAGTCTGCCATATATGACAGCAAATACGTTTTCTACAGCCTATTGTAATGGAAATTGGGTGACGTTTTTACTCAAATAGGCATGATCATGTATGGTTCATTTCTGCACTGGGAACAAGAGAATCATATATTTTTTCTATTCCTTAATTCTAGGCTATTGTCAAAAATTGGTCATAAAAAAATGAATGTCCTCTCCCTTTGTGTGCCTTCTATCTTCCGCCTCCTGTTACCCCTGCTTGGTCTCATCAGCTAAAGGCATTTTATCACTTAATGAGCATGCCACATACAATAGTAGGCTAATTTGGCACACAGGCACACTTTTTCTACATGCTAAAATAGTATGTGAGGAAAAATTGATTCATTCTGGTTTGGGAAACCAGAGACTTTTAAAGAGAGATTTTCCATAATCTCCTCCTCCATTTTTGTACATTACAATTGTCACCCCCAATATACATATTAATTAATTTTACACACACAACACACTTGTGCTGATTAGTAATCAGAATCTTCCATTGAGATGAGTTCAAATGAACACAGGGCCTGCACAAATGTTTACTAGATTCTGGCCTGAGACTGAGGATGAGGGAAAATGCATTTTTTGTTTTGTTTTCCCCCCAAATCACTATATTATTATTATTATTATTATGTTGTTGTTGTTGTTGTTGTTGTTGTAGTAGTTATTATTGTGGACATTTCAGATTTTTTTGTGTATGTGTTTTTGACTGCTCAAACATGATGAATATTACATCTAAAAAATACTGCACTTGCACGCCTTCTAGCAGATCATGAACCTTTGTAGGCTCACGTTGGTAGTCCCATAGTGTACAGCTGTTTTCATTGACCTGAGACCAGCCCGAGCTGTTCCCACATTTAAGCAAGCAACTGTTATTGTATTGTTATGGAAGAATTATGAATTCTTGTGAAGCTTTTTGGGGTCAGATATGAGCTAAATGAGAGAGACTCTATGGAAATGTGATCAGTGTCTGACTACACATGGCTAATAATGAACTCACTGACTCACTGGGCACAGGATCAGACAGGCCGTAATGGTGTGTGTATCCATGTGTTTGTGTGTATGTATGTGTCTATTTGTGTGTTTCTGTTTGTGTACGTGTTTGTGTGTCTGTGTGTGTGGACGCTCTTTAGATTCTCTGAAGTCGCTGGACCTTGCTTGCACACAGTCTGTGGTGTGTGTACAAGAGGCAAGTCCGGGCTTGTCTAACGTGCTGTGTGTGTAAACCTCACTCTATTTTCTCTCTTGGAAAGGGTCCCTGTTTGTGGCAGCCTCCAACTCCCCTTTCCCCGTTAACCCTGCATAGGGTAGTCTGTCACTGGATATAACAGCTGCTATTTCCTGCTGTGTTTGTCTGAATGTGTTCTCTGCAGAAGTTACATATTATGGCCACTGCTTCCAATAGATATTCTGATAATGCTGGGCATCCAGACTATTGTTGGTGTTTGTATTGGTAAACACATAAATGTATGCACATGTGTGAGTGTGTGTGTGCATTCATGAGCATTCATGTGTACACATGGCACCTGTTAGCTAAGGACTTGTGGTCTGTGTCCTCACACTACTTCACTGGGAAACACTGGCGTGGCCAGAGACAGCCAGAGCACCCCTCATAAATCTTTACTACTCTATGCCCCCGAGAAATATGGCTGGAGGAAAAAAAGTCAAGACTAAAAAGAGAAAAAAACACACATGGATTCAGGAGGGGGAGGGGAACATGTGGAAACCACCCAAGATAGTTAAGAGAATTGCATGTGGTTAGTGACATTCACAAGGGAGGATCCTGGGCTGATTGAAACCAGCAGTGTGTATGAATGGATGTGAAAGATCCTAAATCTATATGTGCCTGTCATTGTATGTATGCATGCATGTGTGTGTGTGTGTGTGTGTGTGTGTGTGTGTTTGTGTACACATAGCAGGAAAGGCAAGTTCTATGTGCATGCATGTTTCTATTTGTGTGTAAGTGCACATAGAGTTGCTGAGTGAAGGTTTAGTAATATGCATTGCATGTGCGTAGGCACAATTCCTATGCTTGTACATTAGATTATGTTTATCGTTATGTGTATGTACGTATGGATTTACTTCATAAGCACCTTGCTAAAAGCATGCATATGAATGTGTGTGTGTGTGTGTGTGTGTTCCTGTGTGACCCTGTGTAGTGTCAGGTTTTGCTGGCTTATGTGATACCATATGTGGCTCTGTCTATGTCATCGTTCAAGAAGAGGTGATTGAACTGACTTGACTCTGGCGTATGCCATGACACGAACAAGTGCAATAGAACCAATATGAAGAAAATCCATGGGTGGGTACTTATTGCATAATATGTGATGCAAAATATTCGTAAAATCTTTGCAGAAACTCTCCTCTGATGCATGATCCTGTGTCCCGTTGCCTTGATGGACAGGCTTTTTCAAGTAGCAGTCTCCCAGAACCCACCAATTCTTCAGTAGTGCTTTGGTCAACCCAAGAGTTTCACTGCTGCAAAGATTCCAGAGCTGCTTCAGAGCTTTTAACGTTCGTAATGACATTACTGATTTGTCAGTAATGTCAATTTGTAAGTAATGTCAGATTCTGTAATCCACTTTTGAGTAAAATGTCTAATGTTACTGTGTCTTTAAAGGTGGCGGTATACTCAAAAAGACGAAAGAACCACTGGCGAACATGTTCCTGAACGTTGTCAATATATACAATACGAACTCTGTTTACTTCTTTATATGTCATTCCTTGCCACTAGGGGGCACAGAGTGGCACCTATTTGCAGAGTGAGTTGCCAGAAACAGAAAAAAACAAATCAAAACAACAATGGCGGGGGTGAAAGAGGCACAAATGTGACAGAGATGAGTTGGCTATGGTGTATTTAAAAATGAAAAACAGAAAAACAGAAAGAGAAGGAGATGGTATGTTCCGATAAAGTCTTGCTAAATTGCTGCTAGCCGTTTGCTCCGAATCTGCTGCTCCCAGTACAGTGAATGAACCGGAAAAGGAGGTTGAACTCCATCTCCTGCCATGACGGAACGGCATTTGGAGCAATTGGCGCCTTGGGGGCTTGCACCGAAAACTATGGAAGAACCCATATCACCGCGTCCTTTTGTTCTTTTCTTCTTCTGAACACAAAAACAAAGTTCTACTTCTTTTTAAGTATACCGCCTGCTTAAGCCAGAACAACACCTTGATGGGATCCCTCTGTTTAAATCATCACTCACCCATCGCCCACCCAACAAACCAAACTCTATATCTGTAGGGAACTGTTAAAGCTACACAAATTAAGATATGGACATATTGATGACCATGATGCCATTTTTGAATATTTTCTTAAGCATGTCTGATGTATTAGGTGACTAAATCAATCAGAAACATGGTGGAAACCTTTCTAGGTTTCTAGGGACCAAAAGCAGAGAGACTCATTTCCACTCTACATTCTCTCATGCTCTCTGGGTAAAGGTCATGGTATCAATTCATAACCTGTAGCCGCTATAACCAAAGCCAATGTGCCAATGGTGCGTGTGTGCATGTGTGTGTGTGTGCCAGAGGTAGAGGGTTGGGGTTGGTGAATGTCTGCCTTCTGTATGAGGAAGTGTGTAACAGTGTGTGACAGTGACTCATCGATAGTACGAGGCAGAGCCAGATGCTTCTTAGAAAGCATAAAGAGTGCATGCCTGGACATATCCCTCTATGTTTATCCATCTGGCTCGCTGGACTTGGATCAGTATGGCTTTCCAGACAGAAAGGCTCCCTGCAGCCTCCAGACCAGAGGGATTGGGACTAGTTGATGGGCAGGAACCAGCACCTAGCTAACATCCAACATTGATAGTTCTCTGATAACTTAACATTAGTAGTCGTCCTGTTAATCTGCCAAATAATGTTTTGTATATTATCAATATATTTTTGAATTGTCCATAACAAAAGGTTGAGTCAGACAACTCATGTATTGAATATGAACTTTTTTTATTCAGATTAAATGTAAATGCACATTTTATTTTGGTGTCAAGGCTCTGTGTGGTATTACGCCCTGCGAAGCATAATTTAAAGCCAGCCAAAAGCGAGCGCAGGGAGAGATCAATAGCAACCCAATAGCCCAATTGGGCACCATGAAGAAACAAAGCCCACAGGTGGATGCTGGGGTAGTGGTGGGGTGTGCGATGCGTAGGCAGCAGCAGTAGAAAATGAGAAAGTGAGTTTGACTGATCCAGGCTATAGCGCCACTTGAGTTGTCTGCTTGAACTAGCTTCGCAGGCTTTGCTTCATTTAAGATAAGTAATCTAGCACAGTTGCTGATCATGTAATTCTCTGAAAGTTCTCTGATGTCGCACAATCATCAGATAAAGAAAATAAAGAGGTCGCTGCAGAGCATTGTAAATTGTAATTGTAAATTGTTAGTTGCGAAAGTTATATTAAAGGAACAGTTCACCCCAAAATGTAGATAATGACTGATTTTTTATTTTGGGGTGAACTGTTTCTTTAAATGGTAACTGGCTAACCAGTGTCCTCAGTAGCCAAGGTGTTTATTAAATGGAGGCTTGGCTAGCAAGGTGAGCAAGCTGTCTAACTTATTTAGCTCAACTATTATGAAAATACCAACGATTTATGAATTTGGTAGGGGACTACTAACAGCCAGGTATCACAGAATACAAACATTAGCCCTATGAATTGGGACTATGAATTGGTCTACAGTTACAAGTCAAAACAAGGTGTCATATTTACTACTGGCCCAAAGGAGGACTGCCTTTCTCCACACTTAGTTTTAGCGATGTACCAGTACCATGTACCGATCATCATTGTGTTTTAATCTGGCTACGTTGTTGTTGCACTGCAGCAGGGATTTTGAAAAAGTAACACAAAGGAGGTGGAAAAGGAGGGTATTTCCTGAAGAATCTCGTCAGGACCGCTGAATTTCAGTGGTGCCAATGGGGAGGCCATGCCAATTGTCTGCTTCCTGTAGGTCAGACTACAATGTAAGGAGACCAGCTAAATGTCAGTGTAGCTAGCTAGTGCTGTGGTGCATGCAGACCCACCTAGCCACATGATTTTCCACGAGCCATTTGCAATCATTCAACTCTGGAGGCAGCATAGAGCCCCTTGGCTTGGAAGAGAACAATACACACCACCAAAATTCCAATGAGTTTCAATATGTATCCCTGTCTGTTTCAGTCACCTTTTCCCAATCCTCCACTTTTCCAGTTAGTCTGATTTCCACATGATACTGAGGAGTCTTGGGCACAAAGGCACAATGGCCCACATTCAACCTAGCTGCAATTAAGCTGGAATTATGCCCACTGTCTTTCACTCCTTTTTCCTAGAATGGGTGTTTTCATTGACAGGCTAATACCCAGATGGGATCAGCTAATCAACAGAGAAAGCAAGGCTCATATTCAAAGCACAGGCCTGGATGATTCAGTCACCTTGAGGGCCTCTCTATGCCTCTGAGGGAATTCTAGGTCAAACGCTTCTGAGCTGGGCTGTTTATGTAGCAGTGAGCAGCTGAAATGAAATTTTGGGGGGCATATGTTCCACTGTGAATATTTGAGGACTGAGAGAATGATATTAAAGTACACATATCTCTTTAATGATGCGTTTTGATTTTGTTGCTATACTACAGGTTGTATTCTCTTTATAAAATTTTGCAGATGTTTACTTTTAAATTATTTATGGTTTTGATGTTAGATTTCAAATCACAGCTTACCCATATTGTGCTCTATCAGCCGGCAGAGGTAGAACAAGGAATATGGTCATAGATGCATCTTTGCATGTTTTCAAATAAGGTTTACATTGCCTTAGGTTACACAGTGGATGACACCCCTATTCTGTCTCCTCTTAAATCTCCAACCACATTAGCCATTAGCAGCAGTGCCAGAGCAGGAGTAGGGCCCATCATAACAGCTGACATTACAAAATATTTTCAGTGGCTACAGCTCCTTTCCTTGCAAACCCAATGAAAAATTCACCCAGAACGCCAGGACTGCATGAGGAGGGAGCCGAGCAAGGCGAGCTCTTGGAGTATCTTAGCTCCTTCTCCCTCTCTCTCTCTTTCTCTCTATCTCTCTCTCTCCATTTTTTTTTTAAACTTACCTCTACTCTGGCCACACACACACTTACAATAATAAATGTGTTGAGATAATGTGGCTTGGAAACCATATTCAGTCCTCACTTGATTAAACACTGGAATTTTGCGCAGTGCCCAGAAATGAGGTTAGCAAATGGCTTTGTTGGTTGCCAGCTTGGAAATGCACAAAAGGAAATCGAGGGAGAACATAGTGTCTGCCGCTTGCTGGCTTCTAAAAGTGCTTGATGAATGTTAGTGTACGTCACTTGGGATAATGCGAGTTAGCTGTGTGCGGACTCCAAATATGGCTGGAGTGCGACTGTTAGAGGTTGTAATGACCGTGCTGAAGTGAGAGCCCTGCACAGGGCCCCTCTCAGAAGGTACACACCTCAGCTCTGCCTTTCCTCTGCAGCTGGACTGACAATGAACTCTCAGTTTCGTGTCTATCTTGATGTTGCAGGAACTGTAGATACACTAAAGAGATTATTGATGTAAATTCTTGGTCTGTCAGCAGTCATAAAAATGCTCTTAGCTTTGTAATTTAAGATTACTATCTTAAGTGTTCATTAACTTTTTACCACTTAAGAACTCATGGACCAGTAGCATTAAATAATTTGTACTTACGACAACACCTCTTTAAGTAATTCATTATGTTTGTGTAAGCAGTGGCCCAGATGATCTTTGCTCGCCTTGTCTGATTTGTGTTTGATGTCATGTTGTTGTGTGAATTATTTGAGATCTCTTGATCGTTTACATGTTGTGTCTGACACTGTGCCTCTGTCCTTTATTTCA
Source organism: Gephyroberyx darwinii (assembly GCA_900660455.1). NCBI lineage: Eukaryota > Metazoa > Chordata > Actinopteri > Trachichthyiformes > Trachichthyidae > Gephyroberyx > Gephyroberyx darwinii. Next base: position 20,099 of record CABFOQ010005265.1, on the reverse strand, counting down.
TCCCACAGGCCCACCAGATGTGGAGCAGGCTTGTGAGCCGAGTGTGCGCACTTGGAGCCCCAATTCAGGAATCGAGCAAGGTGTTGTGGGGCTCTCGGAGTGCCCCCTCCAGGGCTGCATGCTCCAGCTGGAGTTCCCCTACCCGCTGGTGCCAGACTCCCTCACTGTATGGGTCACCTTCTTTAGCCCCGAGGAGGAAACAGCACTGCCAGCTATCCACAACATCTTACTACTGACTGTCAGTGGGAACAACCTTTCATTGGGCCCCAGTAATGTCTTCTGTGACACCCCACTGACCCTGAAGCTGGACGTAGAAGAAGAGGTTTATGGGGTGCAGTTCTTCACTATGGAGCAGCACCTAGAGATTGATGCCACCCTCCTGGCATCCAAGCCTGACTGCCCACTTTGTAGGCACTGCCAACCACTAAACTACCGCCTGTTGCGCCAGCCGCCCTTCACACATGCACCACATGGTCTGATTTTGAATGAACCTACCCGTCGATATACAGACAGGTGAGTTACATGGTAGGTGAATATTTTTCAAAAATAGCACATAGTTCAACACCAGTCATCATTGATCATCTGGGCATAAAATTGCACAAAGATCTGCACTGAGCACCACCTGTTCTATTGAATTTGTTTTGAAATATGCCCCTATGCTTTATCTGAACTTGAATCTCCTCCCTGACATTCCAGAGTGGAGAAATAAAAAAAAAAAAAAGAAGTAAAATCTAAAAGTTGTTCTTTGTCAGGCTGTGAAGCTGAGCCAAAGTTAATATGCTGAATGCTGCAACTAGAAGCTGATTTAAGCTTGGGCTGTACCTGCCTGCCTGCTTGTGTCCAGCTGCTGTGGTCTGCCTAGCCTTGTCTTTCCCAGTCAGACACTGAGATTCAGGACTGTGGGCACCATATAACTTTAGAGAGGTTCTCAACTTACCTTCCCACTTCTCTAGCAGAGGAGGAGAGGCATATATTTCACATGCTCTGGTTAAAGAAATTGTTTTTACTTAAAAAATGTACAATTCGTCTGGGTGGTTTTCATTTCCTTTCTTGGTTTATTGTGATGTAATTAGGGGACTTGAGACATGAAAAGAAGTGTTAAAATGTCTCTGTGAAAACAAAAATATGTTTTGGTATGTCCCGATATCCTTTGGAATACCCCCAAGGAGTAATAGAGAGCAGCCACTGCTTTTGCACTGTCAAATCTGCTGCCCAACATTTGTTTCCTAAGTCACAGGTCATTCGTTGCCAACCACATTTGTTTTTTCCCATGTTCCATGAAGCAAGGGCAAACAGACGGCTTGTTGAAGGCATTATCTGCACACGGTGGCGAGAGTTTAGTGCTTTGCTTTTGTGGAATGTGCTGACTAGATAAAGGTTGCGCTATCCATGGCCCTGCCGTGTGTTATGCCATCTCACTTTCGTGCTGTCAGCATGGTTCACATGAGAAGGAAAGTGCTTGATAAGAGGCGATAGGGTGAATATGCCTGTTATGCAAGATAGAACAAGGATACCTATGTTCTATACAGTGGCCTCACAGCATAGCACTTACTTTTAAAGCCCTGGTTGAATGGCAGTGCCTGTGAAATGCTATCTGCAATGTATTCATTTGGGGTTTTTGGTGCACTTCAGTGATTTTTGGTGTAGGTAGTTTAATGGCTGTGGTGAATTTTCATGGCTGTGGTTGCATTCCAGTGGTAGTGGTCAGTGGCGACTCTTTTGTGATGTGACAGCAGTTTGACCCCATTCCCACAGTGAAAGGTTCAGGTCAAGTCACAGCAGAAGGCTGGCAATGGTACATCTTTGAATTGAAGGGCTGGAGCATATGGAGAGCTTGTCTTTGTTGGATGATCAGAGGAGCTTGGCAGTAAAGAAGCGGGTCTGCCACAGCCATAAAAAGCTTGAACTCCTTCAGATGTAATGTAAACAACAACAATAATAATAATGATAATCATCATCAAAATTATATTTATACAGCACTTAAATAAAAGCTGAGTTTACAAAGATATAAAAACAAGAATAGTAAAATATGTAATGAGGAGATAAAAATATGAAGCACAAGCAAAAGAAAACACATTAAAGAGGAATAAATAAATAAAATCAGATAAAAGAAAACATTAAAAATGAACAGGATCAATAACAATTATCTAGAAGTAAATCTATAAAAGTGTGTTTCAGAACTGATTTCAAAGATGATACTGACTTAGCAAGCTTAAGTTATGCAAGTTGTTCTACAATCTAGGAGACCTGATAGCAAAACCTTTAAAGAGCCTAATACAGTGCAGGCAAAACAAAGAAAGAATCCACAGATCAACAAATAGACACAGGCACACACACACTCGAATGCACTCATCAAATTACTGCACACCTTCACACACATGCATGCAGACACACACACACAAACACATGCACACGTATTTGAGGATTAGAGGAGGATACATCAGGCCATGCACACTGCCTCATCACACTTCACTGTCTTAAAACAAACATAGTCTTTTACAGGGCGGATATAAAGTGTGAAGGTTGCCCAGATGTTTGGCGTGCCACAAAGCCAATGTAAAGTGTTCCGGTTTATCCTTTGGGCTCAGCCACTGAAGTGTTTTGATTGACCACACAGTAAGTTCACCAGACCGTCATGGTTCACTGCTCCTTCCAGCATGTTTCCATGCATGGGGGCTTGATAGAGCGGTGTAGGCCTTGATGGGAGAGGTTGGACTGACCTCCCACTTTCAGGCCACTGGTCTTGACCTGAGCTGTAGGCACTGAGCTGGGGGGATGGTGGACTTCTTGACTCCCATGGCTTCATCCATGGGTGGTGGTTTGTTTGTAATGGCCAAGGGCTCGGAGGTCAGGCCAGTAGGGTAAATTATGGAGGGGAGTAAGGAGGGTGAAGTGAAGAGGAGAGGCAGGGGTGGAAGGTTGGACCAGCTGGGGGTAAATCATTGCTGGGCTCAGGGTGGGCCAATAGGTGATGGAGAAACACATCCGGGGGTAGAGGAAGTATGAGGAGAGAGGGTGGGATGATTTGGTTACTTTGACCCCATCCTTCTGAGGCACCCCAGCCCATGGGCTAATCCTTTCCCTGACCTGGCTTTTAGAGCTGTCATTGCGTCAAAGCCCATCTCAAGCCCCTGGTGTGAAGGGACCTCCCAGACAAGGGAGGGATAGGGCAGCTCCCCCAGCATCACTGCTACCCCTCACCCCCTCTCCAATGGGATCCTACCCCTGTTCTGCACACCTCTGCCCCTTTGCATCCCCCATCCATCCCCCTGTGGTTTCATTCCTTGGCTTCTCTCCTGTCAAGTCCACTACAGCTTGATAATTCTGACAGCCTCATGTTTCCTCAGAAAGGGAAGGAAAAAAGACACAGTTGTTGTTCACAGGTTGGCTCGTTGTAGTTGAAGTTTTTGGTTTTCTCTTTGGCAGCACAGATTGGGTTTGTGTTATGCACTTCCTGGCTGATTATGAGAAAAAGCTTTGTGCTCCAGCAGTAATCGTTCTCAATAGCCTCTGTGTGCCCAAGTAGGTTTAGAGCTGACTTAATATTTGTGTGAGAGATTGAATTTGCAGATGGATGGAAAAAATATTTAGTTTTGTTCCACCTTAGACAATTTTTGGTTCAGAAATACTCAAAAATGTCAACATTATATTTCAATTTCAAATTTGTATTTATTTTGCGTCTGTTTTTTATGACCAGTAGCTTTCATTGTCATTGGAATACATAGAATCTACCGATATGTTTAATAAACTATGAGGGCTTGGACATCGCCATTTTTTAAATTCCTTCTTATTTAGGTGATTCTCAGCTTTTTTCCCTCCCTACGTCAGGCTAACTTGCTACATAAGGAACTCCTCATTTCTTTACAAATTCTGTTTCACATTGTTCAGTGGCGGATTCCCTTCATCATCATCATCATCATCATCATCTCTCTCTCTCTCTCTCTCTCTCTCTTTCTGTCTTTTTCTCTCACTTTCTTTTTCTCTCACTTTCTTTTTCTCTCTTTTTCTCTCTCTCTCTCTCTCTCTCGTTCCCCCACTCTCTCTCTCCATAAGGAGTTGGGCATTAGCAGTGAGCCTTGCGTAATCCTCCTAATATGAACCATATTCATGAGTGGCAGACAGGGGGAGTGAATAGGGCAGGACTGGGTCCCGGGATGTCTGGGTGTCTGGGACACTCACTGAAATTTCTCCTTATTCCAGGAATGGGACAGACCATTTTCCCAGGGATAAATTGGGCCAATTCCAAAAAATGGGATTTCAGAGGTGTGGCTCCAGGATTGTTAATGTGGAATGTTCAATAAGGGGGTTAAGTTTCTTGGTCAGAGGTTGCAGAGGTGATTTGGGCCTTATTATAATTGCTCTGACCCATTTTACTGTAAAGAAGAAAATTGTCTTTGTCCAACTGTTGGAGACAGTCTGGTATGGTGGGGATCTCCACAGGTTGGGGGAGCCTCCAGGTTAGGATAACACAGACGCTTCTTTGTCCATCCATTAGATCACCCCAATCCAGGTCTGTGTGATGTCGCTGTTCTATGTAAAGGCATACACAGCACAAGAGTCTTTCACACTCACATTAAATAAAAGCCTGTCTTATTTTTATTTTTTAAATTTAATTTAATTTAATTTAATTTAATTTAATTTTATTTTATTTTGTTTTATTTTATTTTATTTTATTTTATTTTATTTTATTTTATTTTGGCTGTTCAGTCCAGCACTGTATAATATGCAACGGTTTTCACTATAGTTTGCTTTGGCAAAATATGTGCAGCACTTGGTGATGAGTCATCAGTGCTAAATTGGAGAAGCTCCTCACTTTTTGATGTGTCAACATCACTGCAACTGTGTCATCAATACAAAACAAACTTATGAGTGACTGTCTATAACAACACAGATGCTTCTGATCAATGCATGCATTTGCCATTGAAGAATTCTCCTCTGTATCAGAGGCCTAAACATAGTCTAAACATGTAGCATTGGAGTGCACTCATTCATAAGAAATGGCTATGAATTTTATCGCATTGAAACCTCAAATGCATGTCAGCTGTCACACGGACAAAAGGTGTATTGCCCTATTTGTTGTTCTTGCAGGCTCAATCTAAGAAATGTCCTCAACTTCCTTAGATTTATCTGCTCCTCTCATCTGGGCTCTCTTAGCCAAGAACAACAAGCAGCTACAGAACGGAAACGCATGCATATGCATGCTCACATACATGCCTGGTGCTCACATCAATGAAAGTGCACACAAGCATGCGCACGCACACACACACGCAAACGCTCACGCACACGCACACATATACACACACGCACGTCCAATGAGGACTGTGTTCAATGAACACAGACCCACACCAACACACTTCTCTTGCTTGCAAGCACACACATTCACATATACTTCTGAGTGCAATCAGCTGGTGCTATCAAAAACACACTTGAAAGGCATATTACAGTGCTTTGTGCCTGACTTTGACAGTGAAGCAAGATAAAGCCTCTATTCTTACAGGGGCCTTGAGAAGAATGTCTGGATGCACAGAGATGGAAGCAGTCGTGATGAAATCTTATCACGTGTCACCTTGTTTGCCACTGGTCCTTTGGAGAAGGAGTTTACATATGAATCAACAGTTATAGGTGTAACTGCAGTTCTTCGAATTCTGGCTGATCGCCAGAGGCAGTGCTTGATACTGGATGTATCCATCTTGCTCACGTGCGGGTCAAATGTTTATACCAACAGGTCAAGTGTGACCGAGAATGATGTAGGGTAGCAATGCATTCCCCCGTATTTAAGCCCCGTCATCCTGAAGTTTGTCCCTACAGAATGTTTTCGCTAAGATTCCGAGTGACAGAGAACTCTGGCAGCCATCCAGAATTCATAGAACCATAGATTCATCCATACCTCTTGTTATATTTCATGCTTCCTGGATGCCAGAGACAGCGCTTAACAATGGATGGCTATTACCAATGAGGAGCAATCAGGTGGGGGGCAAGCTACCTGGCTCCTCTGTGTCTGAGGCAGCCAGCTGTATAGGAGTACAGTGACATTGGTGAGGTTGCTCAGAGGGCCATAGAGCTGGCGATGAGAGCTACTGCTATCATGTTCTTGAGGATCCCTCTGTCTAGGCAAGGGTGTATGCTTCCTTCCAGGCTAGCAAACTGCTGTCTAGTTTTATTTTCCTGGATGCTATGCTCCAAGGCTTTCTGTGCTGTGGGGCCAAACATCTCACCTGGGAACACGAGGAAAGTCTCCAACAGGGGAGTTTCAGCTGGCCATACCTGGAGGTAGATCAGGGTCTCTTGACATAAGTCTGCCAAGTTCCTTTTCCATAAAAGCAAAAGCCTGCATCAAGGAGACACTCAAGGCCTGCAGGGACTGGGACAGGGCGAGGGAGCTGCCGATGCAGCCCATGTGAGCAGCGACTCATAACTTATTGTATGCAGGCCGTCAACAGTATAACCAGGGACAGCAGACTTCAGGCCTTAAGAACTCATCTGGGGAGACAATTCAGGAAGCCTCTACTGTAGACATACAGTTCAGCCCGTAGCTACTTGAATCTTGCATGGAAGCAAAGGCTTTGCTGTCACTGGTGTGGCGAAAGAAGGATCTGAGGTCTGGCCAGCACTTTTGAAGCTCATCAATGCCAGGTTTTTAGGACAGTACTTTGAAGGAAGAAGGTTGTGGAACTTGCTTAAAGAAGGCACTTGAAGTAGACTGCTAATGGCAGTGCTGGATGAGGTGCAATTGTTAGCCTGGGTGCTAACAGAATGCCAGCAAAAACACTGCTCTGTCAGGAGCGGAAAGGGATAAGCAGCTGGAGTTGGCCAGTTGCAGCCTCTGGAGGCAAAAAATAGCTTCAACCAGTGGTTATTACGCTGCAAGTGACAAGCCATCATCTACTTCAAAGCTGCAGGGAGAGCATTATCTTGACTCAAACTGTAATTGTGAATTACCTGCGAGAAGATAAAATGGACAGACCTCAGGATGATTGGGGCTTATCTACAAGGGAGGGCATTGCTGCCCTCCATCATCCCAGGTCTGTTCATTTTATCTTTGTTGGTGTAAATGCTCAACCTGCACATACGCAAGATGGATAATGTCCAGTGTTAAGCATTGCCTCTGGCAATGCTTAAGAATGAAATAGAGCTACATGCCAACAGGACGAGTGGATAGAATAGATACAATATTTGTGAAATGAATGAGCGTATTCTACACGTGATATTGGTACTTCTGCTTTTCATAAAACATCAGCATCAAAACACCTGGAAGATTTTCTAATTTTATTTTTTATTGTCTTTGATGTTGAAGATCCCCAGAACTTTCTGGCTTTCACTCTGACTCAATGTCAAAATAACAAAATCCTGCTGTTTGAATTCACTTGTAGACCGCCAAACTGCCTTTGTGAGCAAATCTGAATTGGAGTGGAACTAAGATGTCCATCGCAGCATACTATTAACCACATACACATCTCTCTCACTGGAGGGAGGGGATGGGAGTGAGGGAGAGAGAAGATAGAGGGACTACTAAGGAGAGTGTATGTGTGCTTACAGTAGTGTTTCAGACCTGCTTCAGGACAGTCCTGATTGAGAGACTGGCTTTAGTGAAGTCACATTTGTCCCTCTCTTTCCATCCCATGTATCTTCATTAAAGAACATGATTTTGTACCTATAGTCCCCAGCAGCCTCCCACCCTGTATATACCACCTCTCTAGACACTATTTGAGTAATCTGTGTTTTCCCTTCATCTTAGTCTTCCAATTTTCTCTCTCCACCTTTCCCTCGTTCTCTCTTTTTTCTTTTCTCTGTAATTTTTGCTCTCTATGTATTATTTTGCTATTCCCTCCCTCCCCTTCTATCTCCTTCTCACTCTGCTCCAGCCATTTGCCTCTTCTGACATGGCCATATCTATCAGTGAGGCCTGACCGAGCAAGCCATTTGTGTCTTTGTGTATATGTAGTGCCTGTGTATGTCCAAATCTCTCTGCGCCCATTATCAAATCCAAAAAGGAAACGATGGTTCATCACAAAGCCCATCTCTGTTTCTCTTTTCTGTCTCCCGCTTGTCTGTCTTTGCTCTTTTGTAGGATCAAGTCTCCGTCAGCTTGCCTTTTCCAGGGGCTAAACTAATTCAATTAAAGGGGGGATATTTGAGCACTGACCAGAGTTGCACCAGCCTGTGCCAAGACTGCAGAACAGAACAGAACAGAACATAGCATAGCGTTGTGTGTCAGGTCAAACATCCTGTGTTGATAATAAAAAAACTCACACCTGTCTTATCCAGACACTAATTTTGCCCTGGGGAACATCATTGTTAGCTGATTTTTAGGTCCATTGGTTTTTATATCTGGGACCGTGAGGCCAACTTGAACCTGGCATTCTTTCATCTGCAGGGGAATGTGAATAGTGACCAAGCACTTAGGAAGGAAAGGACATGATGGGGAAAACAAAAAGCATAAACCATAGTCTGAACTGCCATGGTAAAAAATATCTTTTTTGTTGTAAATCTTTTGACACATTTCGAAGGCGCTGCTGTGAGTTGTGCAGACTTTTCTTTTTGTGTTTCTGTTTGTGCCTGAATCACAGAAGACAGTGTGTGTGCATACACATGCTCACACACACACACACCCATGAGCACCCTTCAGTCTAGTGTGCACATCGATGACACTGTTTATGTTTGCGTGCAGATAGGCGTGCAGCATGTGTGCTTCTCTCTTTAAATGTATCTTTAATATGAATTCAGGTGTGCTCATTCACCAATGTGCCCAATCCCAAGCTAACACAGCTGCAGTTGATTGATGTGTGGAAGGCGTGCCCCAGCCGTGGTCTGGCCAATCACCTAAGGAGATTAATTAATTTGTCCTAGCACTCATTAAACGTTATGGCTTCCCCTGCACAGTTAAGATCCTCTCAGTTTGCCTGCTGACTGTAGGTGGAAAAGAAAAGGAGGAAGAAGAGAAGAGAAGAGAAGAGAGGAAGAGGGAGAGACAGGGCAGACAGTGCTTTGGCCTTGGGTGAACCCCCTGTTGTTGCAATACAATGTCTGCTGGTGCTGCAGCACACTAATACGGGGGACTATTTGACTGTGGTTGGTTTATGTGTGTTCCTGATTAAGCCTGAAGGCCATAGTCAAGTATTGTGTAAGTGTGTGTGTGTGTGTGTGTGTATTGCTTTGTGTAATGGGTATATTAATCCACATATGCTCTGGTACTCACGTGTACAGTACAGCATCCTTGCGTGCTGCGTTTACAGCAATGCAGAAGGCATTCCAAAATTAAGTCTAGTTGATGGTCCACATGAATTGATCTATGACTAACCTATTGGTCCTATTTACTAATATCACTTCTGCCATTCATTCAACCAATGCTAGCCATGATAATACAAAACAAGTCTGCATTCCTATCCCTTTATGAATTGCATGGCATAAGGCAGAGTGTAGTGCAATTCCCTCACTCATTTATTGTATTGTGCTGTGTGAGCTATGTTGATTTCAAAGTTCCTAGCTTGCCTTGCCAGTAATGAGACTGCAGTGATTTTTGGAGCTTTTAAGCTGTATAATTTTTCTTTCTGCCATCTTGTTTTTGGCCTTCATGATGCCATATTGGGTTTCACATCATGAAAGTAGTGCCGGAATTTCATTGTCAATGTTTATTTGGGTCTTAAATGACTTCTCAGTGTGGGGCAGAAAAGGCAGCATGTGTGCATGTGAGCCCTCACTGTATACAGCCTCTGATGTCTGAACACACACATATACAGACACACACACACAAGCAAGCATGCAAGCACACACATACACACACATGCACAACCATACACTTAAGCACATACTGTAGTAATGGATTGTGTAAATAGTAGTTATACTCAAAAGTACAGTGATGTTCTTAAAAAATGTCTCTTGTGCACAGTAGTGAAAACATGTGATCCATAGTAAAATGGTTTTCCAGCATGAGTATAACGACACATCAGCCCATCAGATATATTTTGAAAGTGTTTGAGCCCGTTCGCTTCTCATTGATTGGTCCGTATTTGGCACGAAAGTGAAATGGATTCTCTTTTAAAATGATAATTACCTGTCATTCAAACAAAGGCAATGTTACAACTTTACCAAGGAAATTAAATGGAAATTGTGGCGTGTGCAGGAAAATGGATGTAAACCAGACAACAGCCAATACAATCATGAAAATGGAATTCAGAAACGTTAAGGAAGTAAGAAATGTATTAAACTTGTAGTTTTTATGACAGCAATACAAACGCTGCACGGTTGAATCAAAATCAGAATGTAAACAAATCTTACCTTTGGAAAAGTCCTCAGTATGTATTTGCTCTTTTTCTACTTTCTTTTTCTGTGACTATGACCTTGTGAAACACTTCCCTACAATACAGGTATTTACTATGATTTTCACACATTTCTCTCTACATTGCTCTCTTGTGTGTAGGGACGTGGTGCCCCATGCTGTGTATACCTACCAGGTCCAGACCATATCCAGTCAGAGTGAGACTGAGCCCTCCCCACCACTGGTGCACGAACTGGGGGCACCCTACTGTGGAGATGGACACATCCAGAGGTACACACACACACACACACACACGCACACACAAGTGCCTGCAAAAACACAAAAACACATTCAAATGCATGCACACAAACATTTGAGTGTGGTCCATTGAAGGGTAATGAAACATTACATCAGAAGAATCTTTACTCCTAATATGTTTTATTTGAGTACTGAGTGTATGGGTATTTTCTAAGTACCACCTCCCTATGTTTTAGCTCCAAAGGAGAGGAATGCGATGATATGAACTCCATGAATGGGGATGGCTGCTCTAGCCAGTGCAAGAAGGAGCCCTTCTTCAACTGTGTTGGTAAGTCACATGAGCAGAGATATAGTCTGATAGTTAAAAAGGAATGCTTGCGACCTGAAGGTCACTAGTTTGAGCCCCCGGACTACTGTCTGGGAAAATCTTGACGAGAGAAGAGAATGAGTACTGAGTGCCTTTGATCAACGTACTTAACCCCTGACTGCTGTGGCCAAAAGTGGAAGACTGTGGTTGTAGTATTTTGCTGTGAATGTATGAAAGTGTATGAGTATGTAGCAGTGGCTTGCTTGCATACCAAACTCATCCAGGGTTAATAAAATTAAAGAACAATCCTGTGTACCAAAGACAGAATGTAAACAGGATAGAATAGAATAGAATAGAATAGAATGGACAAGACATAACCAATTCAGCGTCTTTTCCATTTTCATGTCAAAAGAAAAACAGTTTACACAATGACAAAAAATAACTATGAGGTAGCACATCACATATGTGGCACTTTTTTAAATTTTTTTTTATTTTTTTTAAATCAAATCCATTATCTGAACAATATACTAGTGTAGGCTGGTAACCCTCTAAACATATTTTACTGGTGAGCCTCAGGCCAGAAATGACACTTGAAATGGCATCTCAATGTTAAATGGGACCTTTGTCAAGTTTAGATCTGACCACCTGTTTTTACACATTACAATCTAAAAATTCCATAAGTCCTCTTGGTGGCATCATTTTATTGGCTTTTTGGATTGTGGTTGATTCTTGGTATTGTTCCATTAAGACAGAGGCTTTAATGTATTTCGCTGAGCTGCTCTGTGAATGAAAAGAGCCAAACTTTTCTGATTTGACATCTGTGTGTGTCTTTTGTCCAAATGCTTAATGCCTTTCTCATAACAGGCAAAATGTCATTGGATATCATAATCACTTTGACCTCCTGTAAAAAAGTCTGGAAATCATTATGTTTAAAACGGGTGCATCAACAAATTTATGTTTGTTTTATGAATAGATGGATGGTTTCCTGTCCACCTCTCCTCCTGCCTGCCACTCATTTTGCCCCCTGTCATGCATGCATACACTCTGTTTTTCACACAATAACATGATATATCATAAGTGATTTGTTTTCAGCAAGAATGTGTGTGTGTGTGTCTCTGTGTGTCTGTGCGCGTGCACGCATGTACATGTGTGCATGCATGTGTGTGAGCCTGTGTGAAGTGGCCACTTAATCCCTGTCAGATTGCTGGATGACTGCATTGGCTGGGCTGTTTTTCCACCAACTGCAATGCTCAGTGAGTGTGTGTGTGTGTGTGTGTGTGTGTGTGTGTGTGTGTGTGTATGTGTTTTTATGTGTGTGTGTGTGTGTGCACAG
>CABFOQ010005249.1:6059-16193 GCA_900660455.1 Gephyroberyx darwinii | reverse complement strand
GGGCCAACTAGCACACTAACTGTGCTAGCTATTGGCTAGCACAGTTATTAATTACTCACAGCAAGTGTGAGTGACTAAGCTAAAAAAAGAGAAGCTCACCTTGATGCACTAGCTGTGTGAGGTAGCGAATTAGTAAAATTAAGTTAGCAGGTATGAGTTCCTAGCTAAATTAAATCAGTTGCAGGGTACTCAACACTTGCCTGTCTGTGAACAGTTATGATGACAGGTGACAGGTTAGAAGCGTTGTGGTTAGCACAGTTAACTAGCAAGTGTGAGTGACTAAGCTAAAAAAGAGAAGCTCACCTTGATGCACTAGCTGTGTGAGGTAGCGAATTAGCGAATTAAATATGACTGAAACAAATGGCTGTTTAAATATTGCATCAGTTGAGCGTGAAACATTTTGGTTTTTTGAAAGTTGTCATGAAAGTTAAGCAGCTCAAGTTTATTTGTCACAACTGGCAATATGCAAGTATTAAAACATAAATAAAGGAACAATAAGCAACACAGCAACATTGGATCATAAATTTAATCATTGACTTTGTCATCCTTATCTTGACATTATTGCTAACATTTTTAAGATTTAACAAATCTTTGACCAATATTGATTAGGCCCATGATGTTAGAGAGGAAAAAAATATTGTACCTCTGTTGGCAACAGTAGCGTTTCTCCCATTCAGTCATGCTCACATCCACTGCCACACATAAATACATAAACAAGACAGGTAATATTCTTGTCTAAGTGTTTGTATTCTAGATTATGGTTGACATGTAATATTTCGTTGCAATATTTAGGTTAGTAGGTAGTAAGTAGTTGGTGTCCTAGATCTTTCTCAAGATCATATATAGAACAAACACACTTATATTTGTATGAGGAAAATACATTTCAGACTATGCGTGTGTCTGATTAGGTTGAACATGGTCGAGTCACGATGTCGGGAATCCTTAGTATACTGAAATTGTATAGAGAACTCATAATGTTGATATGGTTTACATTGCAACAGTGTTTGTGATGCAAGGCAAGATTGACACTTTTGACCCACTTCTGCTGTCAACCTTTCTCTGCACTAGCTAAAGCTAACAAGCTGTGCTAAAAACATTAAAAACAGAGTTTACTAGCTTATCGACATGGACAATACCATATAGACATGGTTAACCACATTTACTGTTTATACATGTTGGCATTGTTGGCAACAGAACCAACAACCATACTTAATGCTAAGCTATGTTAGCTGGCAAAAGCTAACAAAGCATTTGATCCGAGAATGCTAATTCTAATGCTAATGCGAATGCTGACTGACATGAATGTCATATAATTATGATGAGTCCCATGTATATTGTATTTGCTCTTTGTTATAAATTCAGGAATTGTTGGGCATATTTAGTTAGTCACCAAGCAAGCAACAAACTACTCTGCTCACTGCCTACTTACTGTGAGCAAGAGGGGTTCATATAAAGAATAGCAGTTTTGCTTAAGCCATTTGATTGAATCACGTGATAACTCTATCCACCCCAAACAAAAACTCAAAATGCCCAAGTAAACAAAAGCAATTCAGCTGCAAAATTGTTGTAGTATATTTAGCCAAAAGCTAACATTAGCCATGATCTCACTAGTATTTAAATTGGTTTGTTTAACTAGACCAGGTGCATGTTCAGGTGCACATAAAGGAAAAAGATGGGGTGTGTTTCTTAAACAGATGAGTTTTCAGATTATGGCAGAAGATAAAGATCAATTACTTTGTATAGCACATTGCATACAAGCAATGCAATGTAATGAGCTTCACAGAGAGTAAAAAGAATAGCCATTTAAAATATAAATAAAAAAGAAAGGAAGAAAGAAAATAAATAGTGAAATTATTTTGGTAATGTAGACAAAAATGATCAAGATCAAAGAGAAAAGGGAAGCAAAGCTAAAAAGCTAGGTCTTCTGTTAAAGATCTGAGGGCTCTAGTGGGGACATATTTTGGTGGCATGCCATTTATATATTCAGGGGCGAGAGCATGGATATTTTTTTTAAAAATTCATAGGAGAATTTTTAAATCTATTCTGACCCTGACTGGTCGCCAGTGCAGGGACTTGAGCAATGTGAGCTCTCTTCTCGGTCGCAATTAAAACTCTTGCAGCAGCATTTTGTTCAAGTTGCAATTGCCCTAGTGTCTTCTTAGGAAGACCCAAAAGAAATGCATTACAGGCGTCCAGCCTGTTGGTAATGGTAGTATGCATCAGCTTTTCTGTGTCAGCAGAAGACCGAAAGAAATGTTTTTCAGGTTGTAATATGCAATTTTAGTTACATTCGTTATGTATGCTCAAAGAACACCCAAATTCCTTGCCTGACAGTTTATATTTTGTCTTTGTCCAATTACCAAAACCTGTTTTTATCTTGGTTCAGTTTTAGGAAGTTATGCACTGTCCTTATTTTGATTCATGAGTTGTATTTTATAAGGGAAGCTACTGGGCTAAGATTGTCTGGTGTAATGGTGTAAGCTGGGTGTCATCCGCATAACGATGGAAACTAATGTCATGCTTACAAATGATAAAGGTAGCATACCTTTATGGCCCCAAGGTAACATGTACAAACTAAACAGTAAAGGGCCCAGGATTGAGCCTTGCAGGCTCTTTGTGACCAGAAGTTGCCCAGAGAGGCACAAAACACAATTTACTAGATAAGGACTGAAATAAAACTGTACCTGAGAAACAACTCACTTTTCCAGCCTGTCAAGGATATCATAGTTGTCTGTATCAAATGCGGCACTTAGGTCTAAAAGCACCAGGAGTTTTTGCAAAAATTAAATTGGAAATTGGTCTATAGTTGCTGGAAAAAGAAGGGGTGAAACAGAATCAACACAAACATATTCAAATATATCTATATCTGTTTCATTTCAAATCCAGTGTGCTGGAGTACAGAGCCAAAACAACAGAAAAAGGCTCACTGTCCGAATACTTACGGACTGCACTGTATAGATGCAGAAAGCAGTGTGGGGAAGGGTTTATCAGTCGGTCAATTGTTGAAAATACATTTTGAGGATTATCAAGGTTATTAGATATAATATTTGAGAAGTAGGCTTGCCTGGCAATTCTGATGCTTCTATTGTATTCAGAAAGACTGCCTTTTAAAATATCACTGTGGATCTGCAAATTGGTTTTCCTCCACTTGCATTCTGCCCTTCTGCCACATTTCCTCTTAAGTAGTGCTGCCACCTCACCTCTTTGATAGTTGCCCATAGTTTTTTATTATCAGTGGAATCATTACAGGAGGAGGGCAACAAAGGGGATGGACCATTATTGAAAAGCTGCTTCAGAGGAAATATAATATTTCATTACAGTACGTTCAGTATTGATAGGTGCATTGCATGCCGTAACAATAAATAATGCACAATAATGACAGCAACAGTAATATCGATAATAGATGTGATATCTATGGAGAGTCCCCTAGTGATAATGAGATCAAGAGCATGATGTTTGTGAGTGGGTTCATTGACATGCTGCGTAAAATCTTGAGTTTAAAAGATCACAAAGCGTCATTGCTTTGGAATCTGCAGCATTGTCTACATGTAGGTTAAAATCTCCCATGATAATGATCCTGTTGTAGATGGAGGGAATGATTGATAGCATCTCAGAATTCATCAAAGAATATGGGCTCTGTCACAGGGGCCTGCACAGGGGAACTGCCATCATAGTAGAGTTACCTTTCATTACAACAGTGTGATATATGAAAGAGGAGGAAAACCCACCAAAAGAAAGGCTGTCATGGCCAAGGGAAGAAGCAAGGATGCTAGCAGAGCCTCCTCCTATCCTTCCATTTCTAACTGCTTGTTAGAAAGTGAAATTAGGTGGAGAGGCTTCAATTAGTACAGCAATCTAGTTTGCTGTCACAGATGAGGTCACTGATGATAAATGATTTAGTAGCGAGTGACCTAATATCTAAAAGTGCCACGTTAAGTTTTATGGAGTTGCTATGCTTTCTATGATTGGAATCTACAAGGGAAATACTTTTTTGTTCCCTTCATGCCCCTCTGTCATCTGGAAGAGGCCTGAGAGTAACAGAGATGGGGAGAATAGGAAGATTGCTAACAGGTTGCTTTACGGAGGTTGGGGCTTTTTTGGCCAGGATTCAGTCATCATTGAAAAAACCTGGCTATTAGACTTAATGAGATCATGACACGTAGGAATAGTATGGACAGTTTGATTTGAAATCCAAACCACTAACAAGTTATTAGAGTTCCTGACATGAAATTAGAAATTGCGCTTTGTATGCCTGTGACAGAAATTTGGAAGCAAATGTATCACTGTTAATGCAATGGTTCACTAAGCATCTGACTTGGGCATCAGATGCTGAAAGACCTACAAGAATGGAAGTCGGCGAATGCGACTAAACATATCGCTGTAGCTCTCTGTGTATCTCTGCCAGTCTGTCATGCATTTCGGATTTAACTATAAAGCATAAACTAGCAGGCCAAAAAGATTAATATGATAGTAATTGTTAAATGTAAAAAATCTGGAAATCATGACCATGAACATGAAATAATATCTGCAGGAAATCCCCAATTTGCCGTTTAAAGGGGTTCAAACAAGTTCACATGTATGAGTGGTTATACGATGTGAATGCAGCATAAAACCACATCATACCACAAAATCCTTTTGTCACTCTTTCCCGTGTGCCTTTGTGTTGTAGTCCATGTGTGAGAGCCAGGAGGTTTCTATGCAGACCCAGGCAGTACCAGGAAGTCCAAGAGCAGCCTATCTGGGCGTACCCAGACAAGGCACCATCAGGAGACAGAAGTCCATAGGTGAGTACAGGACATCTGGAAAACACTAATATAATTAATCATGTAATCGTCATTCCAATATAATTTGTATTTCATAGTAAAATAGAGATGGATGGAAGGAAAACATTTTCTAAACTGGAAGCATAATGTGACAAAATGATCCTTGTTTCCATACCTTTATGTTTTGTATGTGACTTATTTCGTTTATTTATTCATTTTTTGGAGGTTTGCAGCTGGTATGAGTTTTTCATATGGGATTCAATATAATACAGTATGTCTAACACAGCTCGAATGCTGGAGCAAAGACTCTCATGCACTTTATTGGTAAAAAGGTATACATTGAAGGCAAGTGAGCCTAGTATTTCAATTTGGAACAAACATATCCTACCGTAATATTTTGTAGCCTTGTTTACAAAACATTATATGCTGAAAGTCTGAGATTTGTACTAGTTTTTAATATAAAGTACTTCATATATATTCAATATATTATAATATTTCATAAAAGCCTCTGTTAATTCATATTTTTGTTAAGTATCCAAATCAAATTTGCTGGTCATATCCACAAGTTAAGTTGAAAAAGAGTTTTGCATACAGGGACTATGTCATTTTGAAGAAATGGCTTTTCATTTTGTAAGTTTTTTTCATTTTTAAAATTTTGTGCTTGGTCTACTTGACACATAAATTAACATATACATATAAATATACACATATACATGTTATACATGTTTTTGGTCAGTGTGTT
This sequence comes from Gephyroberyx darwinii, assembly GCA_900660455.1. NCBI lineage: Eukaryota > Metazoa > Chordata > Actinopteri > Trachichthyiformes > Trachichthyidae > Gephyroberyx > Gephyroberyx darwinii. Next base: position 10,688 of record CABFOQ010005249.1, on the reverse strand, counting down.
GTATATTTTATGAAGCTACAGTTAGTAAAGAAGCCAAATATTCTAATATCTCAACATTGGCCAAAATCGACATTTTTACCTGTAGTGCCTTGCTTTATCTTCCAGAGCTCTCCCATCCTCTGCTTTTTCTCCTCCTCCATACCACCACCCTTTCTCTGTGACTTTGCCTCTCCCACCCACCCCCCTTTCTCTCCTCCAATATATTCTACCTCTCTACCTCTCTTACCTCTCTCTTGATCCTCTTCTTGTTCTTTGCTCCACTCTCTCTCTCTCACCCTCCAGGCATCACAGAGGAGGAAAAGCAGTTCCTGACTCCTCCCATGCTGAAGTTCACCAGGAGCCTCTCTATGCCCGACACCTCAGAAGACATCCCTCCACCCCCAGCAAGCTCCCCTCCTTCCCCGCCCTCCTCCTCCGCTTCCTCCCCTTATCCCACCTCCCCTCAGCCCCAGGGCAGAGGCTACGGCACTATCATCCATCCAGGGTTCGCACAAGACAACATTACCGCTAAAGGAGGCCAAAACGCTCCAGAGAGAGGAGGTGGAGGGGAGTGGAGAGGAGGCAACGGAGGAGGTTGGTCTCATTCAGAAATAGTTACGGCATAATGTCGCATCACTGATGGTTGCTCTCACATTTCATTTTTACTGCTTTAATGTGGTAATTCTCAAGATCCGTGACTAAGCGCTCATTGCTATGGTGTCTCTGCACTGCACTTCCCAGGGATCACTCGATGGAGTTTGAGTTTCTGTAGCTGGCGCTCTTTTCTTTGTCTGTTCAGCCATGGTGGCTATCACTGCTCATGCTAACTACCCAGTTCTTCTTCTGTTTATTCCAAACCAACCAGAAACGCAAAACACATCACTTCCTGTGCGCCAAGAGACTTTTGCCAGGAAAGACCTACCAGACACCAGGTGTTTAGAACAACAAATGGATGAATTAGCTGAACTAGCTAGAGATTGGATCACTGTTGTGCTACATTAATCAGCAATAGAGAGTAGCAAAACAGCAGTTTATTTTTTAAAATTTATTTTTATTATTTTCTTTATTTTATCTCCTCTTTTAATTTTTTAAAAATTTTGGCTGGGGTGGAGCAGCTTCACTTACACGGTGTAAAATCTCTCAATAACAAAGAGAAAAGAAAAAAAACCAAAACAGGCGTTTATATGAAAATGCCGTTGATTGTTACTTCATTATGAGTCTTTAAATTTTAAGAGAGGATTAAGTGATTTGGTGTTATTTTGGTGTTGTTATTTCAGGAGGAGACCAGGGATTATATTACCATGATGCCCCTAATGAGGAAGTCTTTGCCCCTGACAACTACAGTAATCACGGCAACAACGGCACATCCTCCCCTCTGACGGCCCAGCAGAGCTTTCTGAACCGCCGGGCAGCCCAGATACCAGAAAACCCATACTCTGACCTGGGAAAACTGGGCCTGTTCACCCCAAATAAACCTGCCAGGTACTGTTACTGTTCTGCTCCATCCCATTCTATTTTATTCTATTCTATTCTGTTGGAAACTGGGTGCACCGCTGGGACCGTGTCTAATCTCTGACAGGTACTGTTGCTGCTTTTACTCACTTCTGGTCTGGTTTGGACCGGAGCCATAGGAAGAGTTAGTCCACGTTGTACTATGGACACTATGTTACTGCCACTTCCCTAAAAGTTGAGTTTTAGTTGAGTCACAAGCAAACACCCAACTGAATTACATAACAACAACTAGGTGACAACTAAACATTACAAGGCAGAAAATGGTATCAACAAAATGCCACATTGCTGCCACTTCTCTTGAAGTAAGTGTTGGCTGTAAATATGGAGCAACATCCTCCATAACATTCCATAACCAGCTGGCCACCAATTGCAGTGCCTTCAATATCAATATAAATGTTTTGAGTAGTATTCAACCCCTTTGCAGTGATACTCCAAATTGAGTTAAGATGCATCAAAATTCCTTTGAATGTCTTCTTGATTGGTGTCATGTTTCAGTAGCGAACCCAGGAGCAGAACAGGGAGAGGAGGCAGAGGTGGTGAGGAACACAGAGTTTATTAGCAGAAAGATAACCAGGGGAGGAGGTGAGTGAGTCCAGAAGGCGGGCGGGCAGGTGAGTGGCGTAGGTAACTGGAGGTGAAGAGCAGAATCAAAAATGAGACAGGCAGTTGAACAACAGGTACAAGCGATTGTGAGAGAAGGGAAAACTCCTCAGCTGGGACAAACCGTAGATAGGCTTATGATCCAGCGAAGACTGGTGTCTGAGCAGGGTATAAGTAGGGAAGGTGAGATGAGCAGATGAGCGACAGGTGTGCTGATTGGTGATGGGAACCTGGTGTGCAGAGGGGGAAAAGGAACAGACAGAAAAACCAAAACACACCAGGCATACGTCACTCATACAAAAGGAGAAAACAAACCAAAACCACTCACACCACTCATGGAGGCGGGACCATGACAGTTGGAGTCCACCTGTGGCCAATTCAACGGATTGGACATGATTGAGAAGGAAACACATGTCTATATAAAGGTCCCGCAGATGACAGTTGACAATTTCTTCGAGTGGTGGGATTTCACAAGAGAGCAGAAAGCTTCATCATTAGGAAATGGATAAAATATGAAAGCCAGACTCTTCCTAGAGCTGGTTGCCTGACCAAAGTAATCAACCAAGCAAGTAGGACGTTGGTCAAAGAAAAGAACAAGAATCCAAGGACCACTCTGACAGAACTGCCAACAAGTTCCTTTGCTGTGATTGGAGATCTTGTTGGAAGGACAACAGCCAGCGCACATGACAGTAGCCTGGACATTGTAAAAAGGGAGATTCTAAGAGCATGAGGCAAAAGATTCTGTGGTCTGATGAAATGAAAAGCTTCAACTATATTAAATCCACCAGTGAAGAATAGTGGTAGTAGCATCATGCTGTGTGGGGGCTTTTTCAGCAGCAGGGACCGGGAGACTTATAAGGATAGAAGAAACAATGCATGGAGCCAAATACAGGCAAATTTTTGAGGAGAACCTGCTTCAGAGTGCCAAGACCTTAGATTGGGGTGACAATTTCTGTTCCAACAGTACAATGGCCCTAAGCATACCACCAAATCAATACTAGAACTTCAGAACAAGAATGTGAAAGTCTTTGAGTGGCCCATTCCCATTGAAAATCTTTGGAAAGACTTAAAATCTTCAAGTTACAATGGGAGAAAGACCCAGAATCTTGAGGTACTAAGCTGATCCAGACGAATCCGGGAAGACTGGAAGCTGCGATCACTGCCGAAGTTGCTTCTGCAAAGAATTCACTCAGGGGGTTGAATACTTACTTGACATTATTTCTGTAGTTTAATTTCAATAAATTTGCAAAAAATTCAAAGAATTCCAGTCTGTAACACCACAAAATTTGAGTATTTTCTGAAGGCATTGTACTGAGTAATCACCATGCAGCAGGATAGTGGAATAACATGGCAGTCTCTGAACGGTATGGTGGCTGAATATTGCCTGTCTGTAGCTTTGACTGCATTAGTTTATAGTGTAGTGTCAAGTACCTTCTATTCTGCTGTGTGTGCCGGCCAGGTGGAGTCTATTGTAATGTATTCTTACTGTTGAGTAATGGTGTTTATTTCTACGTAAAAATTATATCACAGTGTATTGGCACGGTAACGTGTCTGACTTTCTGTCTCTTCCATTTCCAGACTTTCTATTCTATTCTCTAGTCTCGTAAAATGCATTTCTATACATATCATATTAAATTCCCATAGTGTACTGTACTCTATACATACATTTGTTGTACTGTACCATATAGCTGTGTATCATACTGTATTGTACATTGCGTTTTAGTGTATTTCTGTCTGTTTTAAATTGTTTGTTATCCGGATATTATAGTGTCAGGCCTTTTCTCTCTCTTCGTTTGTCGGTGTTTTCGCTCGCTTTTCTATCTGTCTGCCCATTTGTCTATCCATCCATCCAACCACTCTTCTGCCCACTCCTCACTTTCCCGCGATAATGCACTCGCCCTTCCACTCCTTCTGTGCTCTTTCTTTCTTTATCCTCCCTATGATTTTTTCTCTGTCCCTTTTGTCTCTCTCCTTACACTCTTCCTCCTTGTCGCTCGTTTTATCTCCCTCTCCACTTTTTCTCGCTGTCTTGCTGTATCCCTCTACCTCGGTTTATGCCCTCCCCCTACACCTTCACTCTCCCCACGTTCCTGCCTGTCTGCCAGGAGGAAGGGGATGTTGGTGAAACAGTCGAAGATCGAGGACAGCCCAGAGAAGGTGTGTTCGATTCCCATCCCCACCATCATCATCAAAGAGCCTTCAACCTCCAGCAGTGGCAAGAGTAGCCAGGGCAGTAGCATGGAGGTCGAGACTGGAGTCCATGACTTGCCAGGTACACTGCAAAGAAAACAAAAATACTGTTTCAATCTCAAAAAGTATCCACAGCTGGTATCTAGCTATACTAAGGATTTTTTTTCACTTTTAAAAAATCCAGGAATAAGAGAGGAGTTTTGAATTACAAGTGATGCAAGTGCCTATTGAGTATGAAGCTCCTGAAGTGGGAGAGAATAGTTTAAACTTTAAAATCATTGTTTCAACTTAAAAAGTGTTCTTAAGTGTGTGTGTGTGTGTGTGTGTATGTGTGTGTATATGTCTTTG
>CABFOQ010005244.1:0-29628 GCA_900660455.1 Gephyroberyx darwinii | reverse complement strand
CAAAAGCCTGTTTCCGGTAATAGCAGCATTTCGTTCCCTTTCCAATGTGCTTTTGATGTGGAGCTAAGATTAACAGTGTTAAATTGTCCTCTTCACTGTCTCAAACTAACAGCACTGTCATAATGAGTAGAATGTTGACAAGGAGAGCATTTCTTTGAGGTGTTTGAATGTATTAAAGACTTTTTAAAATTACCCATTCTTTTGTGCAACTCCAGGTTGTTGTATTACCATTCAGTCCCTTTCCAGTTATACTTGCTTTGACCATTGTGTATTATAAAAAATAAAATGAAAAAGTTTATGTAATTTGAAGTGACAAAATGGGCATATCCAACCACTGAGGAGCGTTCCCTTTATTTCTATCTGATCCTCTACGATGTGATCCTGCTATTATGCTTGAGTGGCTAAGGAGGTGCAAGGTGCCAAGGATTCCAAGAGCCCAGGCCCAGCTGCTCTCTAGAGAGCACTCTGGCATGGCAGAAAGATTTGCACGTTCAATGTGTCGATCCCACAGAGTTAATGAGGCCTACTGTTTGGGCTTCCATTATCGGCGTGCTGCATTCTGAGCCAGGCCATGCCGAGCAGAGGCATGCCTCATAAAGTTCTAGACGTTCTTTGATACACTGTGGACAGTAAGCACAGCTCAGCATTTCTCAGTTTTCAGAAATAAACCTAGTAGACCAGTACATGTTGTGGTCGGAGTAGCTATAAATTTGCATTTGCATCGTTATTGTGGTGTTGGGGTGAGACGAGAAAACTTTGTTTCATGTAATCAAATACTGTATAGATGGAACTATCATAACCATGCAGTTAAAACCTTGATTGACACTAAGCATGGGTAATATTAAGTACATACAAATCTCGCAGTCAGGAAGAGTCATTTGACATGATCTGTAATTACTCTCTGTCACTCCAAATAATGAAAATATTTTGCTGCTCTACGCAGCTATTCAATCAATCTGCTATTGGGAAATCGGATTCCTTAATGTGACACAGTAAGCCGTGGATAAATTAGTACAAAACCAGACCTCACCAAGCTCCCAAATGTCACAATTAGGAACCCCTCAAAGGTCAGCTCAGATCTTGGTCTGTATTGCAATATTGAAAATCAAATCTACTTTAGCAATCCAGTCAGCCCCAGATCTAGGTAAGGGCAGCTGAGTGTCACTGATTCTGAAAAAGCTCTGCCACACAGCACAGCATAGCAGAGTCAGGTTCAGGCCTCCAGGGTCTCTGCAAAGGACACACACCTGTGATGGGATTGTGCTGTAAACTGCACTGGGGGAGGGGAGCTATATTCCATTGCTCTGTGGATGATTGGCAGAAAATGTCAGACACAACACGTCAGCCCCATACAGACACACAGCGGGCAGATGCCAGAGACTGCATGATAAGAGAGAGGGTAGCCTCACAAGGAAAGGAAGGAAGTGGCATCTTCAGAGAGTTATGTCATCCTTCTGAAATTTCTTACAGATTAGGCCCCAACACAGGCCTCACACTCAAAGTTCCTTTGTGCACGTAGTATAACTAAAGGACTATCTCCTGACCCATCTTCCAGATGTAAAAGACTTAGAAAGTAGCTGGGAAACCTTTCTTCTAACGTTTGCCTCTTCTTTTCCCTTCAGTCTTTTATCATTATTTTCCAAATGCAAGGATTATTCAGGGTCACAATGTTTTCTTGACATAGTTGTATTGTACAGAAGAATATACACCACAGCCTTCTGGGTTGCACACCACTGGGGCCAGAGCCAGGGTCAGATATCTCAACAGGAAATAGCAGACCGAAAGCCTTCAATTGCATGTTAATTAAAGAGATAGCATTTCGTTCAACCTTGAGACAGGCCTTAACCCTGATGTACTGGAGACAGGTTTTTATGGATCTCTAGGTTGAAGGCGAACATTTTGTTGAGCAATAAGTTCTAGGGGTTTTAAACTTGAACTCACTTCATTGTATGTAGCAGGTGCACCACAGGTATTGATTTGTACAAGTCTAAAGACATGATGAAAAGAGATGACCACTGATGATATCCATCAGTGGGGTGATAATGAATGCAGGGAACTGCTGGACCTTGACAGACTCTCTGAATGACAGCTATGTACTTTTTCTGGTTTCCAGGGCAGTGCTCCCAGCAACCCTGTTGCCCACCCTGAAGACGAGCTGGAGCGCCTGACCAAAAAGATGCTGTTTGACATGGACAACCCTCCTTCTGAGGAATATTTTGGTAAGAAAGATAAGGAGCTCATTACACTCACCTTGATTGGCGAAACTACCACCATACCAGCAGTTTACTGTATGTTTGTTCCAGTATGAGCTAAGCCAACATATTAGCCTCATACTGAAACACATTATGTCCTATGTCAGTTAAAGCCCTAATGCTATTTTTTGAGCATTGAGCATATGGTTTAAAGTTGTGTAGGAAGTTGGTACATTAGCGTTGGCCATGCACAGATTCCATTAGGTCCAGGGTCTTGGTATATGCAGACAATGAAATATTCTTAATTCACTGGGCTCTGTGTCACTAACAGTTACACTAGCGGTTTTGAAACCTTTATACAAAAGTGACAATTAAAATGGAAGTCCATGAGAATTATACCGATATGACAGAGCTTCTGCTCCCTAATATACGATGCATTATCTCTTGCAACTCGCAGATCTCAATGTAACTCAATTCTGCTCCAATATATAAAATAAAGTTTCAAAATACAGTTAAAACTCATGTTCTGTCACATCCAGGCATCAAGAGCTCAGCCAATCAATTTGAGAGTGAAAAAAGAGTGAATTTCCACTAGGCATGGGACAATATGAAAATTTCATGTCACGATTATCCTGGCCAAAATAATTGCGATTCACAATATTATCCCGATAATCATCAAAATATGCTTAAAACTCTTAAAATAGCACTAAAACATACTGGAATCACTTTACCTTACATTTTGTTAAGAAACAAATATTTTTATTGCATCAGAGGATACATATCACACAGACAGAGGTACAGCAAAGACAGCAGAATGAATGCAAAGAAAAACCAATCAAACAATTTAAATAAGGTACTCATAAATGATAAGGTCCCCCTGCATAAATAAAGGATAAATAAAAAATAGCAACATTGTGTGAGTCTGTTCTTTAAATAAAATAACGTCCAACTGGCATTGTGGCGGAGAGTCAAACTGTACTACTTTGAACCCGTTTTAGTAAAAAAAACAAAAAAAAACTTAAACAACACTGTGGCACTTTTCTGTTATTCCGATAATGGAAATTCACCATGATAAAATTATCTTGAGTGTTTTTAATCGCGATAAAAGATAAAATCGTATATCTTCCCATCCCTACTTTCCACTACCAAATGTTAGCTAGTTAGTCACAGATCACAGCATTAAACACAACTTAATATAGTGGACCAGATGACTAAGGATGGGAGCCTCCTTTTTCATACTCATAGGGCAAATTATCCAAATATTAACATCTGCTTTTCCTAGTTTGGTGGAAGAGGCAGAGCAAACATTTGGTGTGCATTGGATTGTGAAATGGGTCAGGAGGACCAAATGAATGAATGAAATAATGAAATAAATCCAAGAGGACACAGATTTCTTGCACCTGGTCCATTGTACATTAGACGTGTTTTTTTAAAAGCTAATACATGCTAACAATCACCGCAGCATTCATAGGTGAGAGTAGCCCAAGCAGCTAAAATTAGCCTGTGACTAAGTTTGATCCATATGTAACACTGATACTACCGTCCATTTTTATGTATTACAAACCAAGCTCTGTAAACATTATCCCTGGTAGTCTATATCATTAGAAGCATTCACTCTGTCACTTTTTACTGCAACATATTGTGCAGTGATTTTCATAGATGTGGTTGGGACCCAAATGTAGGTTGTTGATAGAAACAAAAGAGTCCCCAAATTACTCTTGAGAAATTGGTATCCAAAGCTACTGGTTATGTTATGTTACTAAAATCCTGCCATGCCCCAGCATGGCAATGAAGGCTGAGTAAAACAATGTGGGGTAGTGGGTTAATAGTCTAAAATTAGCAAACATTTTACTAGATTAGCCTACCCAGTGACCCACAAAATGAGTTTGGTGTCACACGAACAATGCTTTTGAGTTTTCAGAGAAAATATTTGAAAACCACAGGCTAGCTTCTTCTAATGATGATGTGCATGATACAGGCATGTCAACAATCACAGTACTCTTGGCTTTTCTTAGCCATGATTTCCATGGTTAGTGGAAGTGGTGCAGACAGGGCAGCACATCTACCAGCTTGACATGCAGTTTCAAGACTATATCAGCATGATCAAACGATGCGGCTCAGGGGGTAATGAGAATTAGAGATTAAGGCCTTGTACAGATGAAACATCATTTTAACCTGGAAAATTAAGAATAAAGTATTAGATTTTAGTATTCTGAACATTTTAGAAATTAAGTGGTTAATTGAAGAGCATATTTTGAGGAGCAAGTATACAGCTGACTTTGCAGAAGTCAACAAACTCTCAAAATGTTTGGATGTCCGGGAGTGTATTTATTCTATTTCTCTCTCATTTTTCAATCAACTGGCATTTCAATTTATTCTCATGTGAAACAAAATTATAACTGCCAAGATTAAACAGAATACCAATTTTGCATCTATTTTACGAAATAGGATTTGAAAGACAAGGATTCTCTGCTTTTATACTTCATTCCTTTTTCCACCCCAGACATTCGGTATCCTCTATTCTCAGAGAATGCCATCCCTCTGCTGAGCATCCTCTCTCTAGCCTTTAATCCCCTTTGCCCCTGGAATTAGTTCCCATGCCCATTAGATACCCTACTCAATACATTCAATGGGACTTTCATACAGGCTTTATATCAGGCCATAATCACACACCAAACCATGATAACATGTGTAGGTGTATTATAGTTACAGAGAGATGTATTTAACTGGTATTATGGGATATTTGCCTTCACGTTGGTGTGCAACCGATGTAAAGACCTTAATTGGTTCACATTAGACATAGGTCAAATGGATCTGCTGGCTTAAGCAGAGTGTAGTCATTTTCAGAGGAATGGCCCTTAAAGCCTTGTTGGCCTAATTTTTGGGTGAATGTGTATGTGATGCAGACCTGGCATGCTCTCTGTGCCCTGCTATACCATGCATGCACTTGTTTACTTCTGTTTGCCAACTATAAGCCTCATTGGCTCAGGGCTGGTAAAACAAGGACATGGGAGTTAAATGGGTCATATGTGAGCTGAGGTAGCCAGAACAAGTTAGGGATAACGTGTGCCTCCCCAGCTGACAGTGCCTGGCTGTTATGGGAGTGAGGGAGGAGGGTCATCTCGTGGTTAAACAAGGCGACAGCTGAATTAACTGAGAGATAGAAAGAGGATAAGGGCAGCAGTGAAAGTCTGAGGTAACTGGAGGGACTCATTATGGGAAGAGAAGGTTCAACCACAGGCACATGCTTCTCTGCAAATCCACAGAGCCCCCTGTCTCTCCACTGATTAATGTACATATAGTCACCACAGTAATACTACAGATTGTTGTAGTCAGGGATGCTCCACACTGTATAGCCAGGGCTATGGGAGAACAAGTCGCAGAGCATGAGAATTAATAAAATTACAATGAATCTAATGGCATACAAGCCTCTTTTGGTGGGGTACGAGGGGAAGAGGGCTAGCAGTTGTCAAAACCCTTAGGCTAGTAATTAACTAGATTAATCAAAGTGGGGCTGCGATCTCTTGCTCACTACTGGACTGGATCTCTGTCTTCCTATAGCAAAGTTTTATTGGTGTCACTAACATCTTTGATGAGCTTCTAATCTGAAACAGCTATTGTAAGTTTCCATTGGTCCAGAGGGGGTTAATTGAATTGAATTAATGTTACACTCTGGCTCTGTGATGTCAGAAGAAAAGTTTCCATTAGACTCAACACAGACCCATGCATAGCCTATAAATTTAACCACATCATTTTGTTCTTTAACAACAGCTCCAGTACGTTTTATAACACACCAGCAATTACACTGGCCAGGTCGTGATTGAAATTTTCTGTGGCAAAATAGCCACATGAAACCAAACACCTGTTCTCAAATGTAAAAGCTTCTCAAAATGTAAAAACCTGAAAATGATACACTATATGAAAGACGCTTTTCTTGAGAGCAACCCAGTTTGTGAGACAGAAATTCTTCCTCTGATTGAAGCTTCTTTGAAAAGCAACTGATTAGTCCTGATTTAGAGTTGCAGATTAGATTTGAGGAATCTGAAAGAGCCTTTTCTCCAAATGTCATCATCCGTCATATTTAATCCACTTAGGTTGCGCGTAGGTGTACTGTGTTTGTGGAAATCTAATAAGACACAGCTACTCAGCTTGCAGTGCAGATGCCTTGGCATTTGTGCATCAGAGGAACTTACAATATTTTGTCATCACTACATTTCTGTCAACCAAAACCAGGACATAAAGCTGAATAATTGAAAGGATGAGATGCTTTGCATTATTTACAATTAGTGATGATGATACTTATGCAGTGTAGTACATTCTGCCGCAGAGTCTTCTTTCTTTTTTCCTGTTTTTTCTTTAATACAAGTGACAAGTTGAGAATTCCTTCATGTCATTTCAGAGTTTCAGTATTCTACTGTATAGAATTAAGAAAGATGTAAAAATTTAATATCCAATCAATATTTATACAGAATGATTTTCCAGGGAGATTTTTGAGCAGTGGCATGCATCTTTTTGTAATGTTATTATCTGATGGTAGATAGATAGTCATTGGAAATTAGTAGAGGGATTCATAGGGGCATACTTCACGTAGAACTCTGAGCTGTCGGGAAAGCCTTTCCTCCTGTTTTGAGCTAGTCTTTGTTTTATGATAAGAGCTAGAGAAGAAAAGGGAGGGTTTGCCATTTTTCCTCATAATGTCAGCTGGAAGAGTCCTCATAATTTATAAGACACCTCACATGAAATGTTCATGAAGAATCTTGGAAAAGTTACAAATGGTTGTGTAGCTCCAGTAACAGTACAGGCCAGAGGAGTCAGAACAGATCAGCCAAGGTAATTGGGTCAGAAAAAGTTGAGGTTCACACAGTGTGCACTTATGAAGATGCCTCTATTTCTTTAAAACTTAAAGTTTAATAAGTTAAAGTATTAATAGGGTTTCAGATTAGACAGCTTTGTGCATTGTCTAAGATACTCTGGTTGAATTGATTTGCATATTACTCAGGTCGCCCTCAGCAACCTCTCAGGAGTTTGCTCTTAGATGTGCCTCTACATGTCATAACAAGTGGGATGTGTGTCGGAGTAAATCCTTTCTGCTGTCTTGAAAGACACCCCCACCCACACATCCAGCCTCCCATCCATCCTCTACCCATCCATCCACCCATCCATCCACCCATCCAGCCTCCCATCCAGCCTCCCCTCTATGGCCAGTGATCTCTCCCAAACAGAGCAAGCACTCTGTTATTAAACTGACTTCCATATCAACAAGCTCTAGTAAGTAGGCACAATACTGTAGTATATGTGTGTACTATTTTATGTACTAAATTCCTTTTGAAAAAGAACACAAAAATAAGAAATCATATGGTGTTTTACTCGACAAGACCAACGTTCATTTCAATATTAACCTGCCTCAGATTACTTTCCCAGACACAAAGTGGGATGGAACAGTATCTCTCTTTGTAGGCCCATTAGCTTGCCAAGCTTGGTTCCCCCCTCACTAGCTGAGGATTTCCCACCAATGACAGTTGCTAAGTGTAGGGTCTATGTTGTGCTGTGCTGTGCTCTCTGTGTATATGTATCTGGCAGCCATCACTATGAGACAGAAGAGCATAATGACTGTTGAAGGAGGTCACCAACCAGCCAGGGGCAGGGGGCACCCTACGAAGCAGTCTGGTGACATGTGACTACCTACAGTGGATTACACTATATGTCCGCAAAAGACTGGATTATCTGTGAAACAGCAAACCCATGAAAGATCGAACATAGCTGTCTGTCATCCTGGCTGTTATGAAAAAAAGTCTGAGTATTGGGAAGAAGGAATACAGTATGCATGTCAGTGAGACTGCAGGTTTTACTACCTGGTAGCATCAATAGCTTCATAGAGCTGTGTCTATAATTCCGGGATTTTATGAATGAGGCCATAGCTGTTTTTCTGCCATGTCATCAGCTTGCTTGTTATTGGCCACATGGGTCAACATTAATAGTGTTTTCAATAGTTAATTATATTTGTTACTATTTTGGGAAGGGAGGCTAGTTTCTCACAGCATGAAGCAGTTCCTCAACATAGTATGAGGTGCCTCTTTCCCAGTTTATTTTCTAATTATCTTGTCCCACTGCCGCTGACCTTGCGATACTGCTTTCTAGTTTCTCAGCCCAATGTGGTGTGCCAGCATGGGGCTTCTCTTCCTAGGCGACAGCAGCCTGCTTTTTGGCAGTGGTTCACGTGAGGTGACCCCTCCCCCCTTCCTCCCCCGCCAGGCTCGGCGCTTGCAATCCTGCCTCGTTGAGACAGCTCCACTGAGGCTTGCAAGATCAGCTGCCGTGCAAGCCCAGCTGAGGCTTCCGGGCACTCACGTTGCTAGATTTCATTTGTGAGTGAGCGTTTGACCTCAGGAATGAGTAGACATCCACATGCTCATGCACGCAAATGCAGACAATACTCACAAGCATGTGTGTATGCACACATGCACAGATAAATAGATACACAGTAGACACATACATGTTTGAACACATGCATGCACAAAGTGTCCACATATTCTGCACACGCTCACCATTTCCCTCCCTTTTCTCTCTCTTCCACCCCATTCACTAGCCCTGTTCTCTCCCTGGCACCCATCCATGTCGCTCCTGCCAACCTGTTTCTAAAACATGTAACCTACACTCAGTCCCCCTCGCTTTGCTGCCCCAGGCCCTGACAGGCTGAGCAGTAATGCTTAGTGGCGTAGGCTCGCCTCTCCTCCATCCTCCACCACTGCCACAGCAGTTCTGCAGATCGCTATTTGCTGACATTGGGAATGATATTAAGGGAGGGTTGGAAAGGGTTTGGAAAGAGGCATTCAGAGATTGAAATGCAGTGATGACAGCAATTTCCCCTGTCATCCCAAGGCAACTGAAGGCTAGAGGATTGTCAGACCATACAGAGGGCAATCTCAAGCAACAAAGTAGATTAACCTAGAGGGCAAAGAGATGAAACAGTGCACAAATTGTGGCTTCTAGCAATTCAGTAGCCAACAGTTACCCTGTTCAGATAGACTTATTCTCTGCTGTTAAACACTCAGTGGCTTATTGTTATGTCTAGAATTATGTGTAAACAAGTTATCACAACATTGTACCTTTATTTGGCCCCTTTTAAAAAAGCGTCACAACAAATCAATGCTGCATTTTGGTTTCCATTAGGGGTTGAAAAACATTTATATGAAAACAGTGCTTAGTAATAAACTTGTGAATCAGAGCAAGATAATGTGTTGAGGCCAAATCTGTATTTGGTATTTTTCTCACTCCTTTTCCCCATTGTTGTGCAGTTGATACTAAAAAACAACATATGCGCTAGTTGAATGTGTTTTGTGTTTCTACCATCATATCTATCAGAAACTTTTGTTGAAGTCCCAAAATGGATTTTGTGGTTCTTTTATTAGTTTTGGATACGAGCTACAGTTGTTGGCTTTGCCTTTGGGGTTTGCAAGGGTTGCACCAGCAGAATTGTATTCTTTAGTAACATAGTGTGAAAAGTTTGGTCTCCCACAAAAAAGTTCCTTGCGATCCTTCTTTACATGCACGATCTTTGATTTCCGACGATGTAAGATCAAATTGAGCCGCAAGTGTGCTCCCTCTCTGCCTTTCATGCTGCTTCAATATCACGCCGTGAAAAAACAAAGAAGGCGAAGACTGAGGGAAATCTGAAGCGTTCTGCCACTCAACATCCCCCATTCCCAAACAACAGCGTCTCACTGCCACTACAAATACATTAGAAATCAATTATTTATGGGACAGAGTCAGGGCCTCTTTAATCTTTTCCTTTTATCCAATTAAATTGTCTAACAATTCTAAGCCTCCGTAGCTCACAGGGAATGTGCTTCTTTTTTTCTTTTTTTTAAGACTCTCTCTTCAGTCCTCCTTTTTGACTTTCGATGTAACAGAGAAGAGACACTTCTGAGGGTTGAAGAATAAAGGGAAAGAAAGTGTGTAAAGTGTAAATGAACTCCCCCTCCCGCCCCGTCACCATTGCATTGGTTATACAGGAACCATTTGAAGTTTTGATATTAAGACTCTGGTTTCATTCCCTGCGCAAAGGGACGCTGGGGAACGGTGGGGCCTTTCATGATTCCTTTATGCCCAGCTGAAATAGTTAGAAAGTATTTGGGATCTTCTCCACAGGGGTAAATATGATGTTGCTTCAATTGCTGCCCTGTATTATTCAAGAAGTCAATTGAAGTAGTGTCTCAAAATTGAAAATGCCTACTTACGATGCAGTTGCGTGAAATTATTGATGTAAAGCATTGTAAAACGCACTGCACTTTTCTCTATTATCAGATATTATGACTTTGAAAAACCAAAAAGTTACACCCTCTCTAACAAGCATGAATCCTGCGGGTCTGACATTACATTTTCACCCTTTGTGGCATCATTTTAATGTCCCACACCGTACCACATCAGAGCCTCAGCATGTTTCGGAACTAAATGTGTTATAGTATATATTAATACGCATGTTATAATCCATCATGTTTTTACTCATGAACCCTAAAATGTTCACAAATATGTACATTAGAGTGCATTTCGGCCATGCTTATGTAATAATTATTACAATGTGTGACTGTATGCCCTCCATATCCCCAATGAAGCGCACTGAAATTCTGAGTCTGCTAGTGTAAAAGTTCTTAATTTCATTAGAAACAGTAGAGCAGCCTTGACACTCATGTCATGTTTGGTATGACCCATAGTAATTTTTATTAACTGTCCCTTTATATTTGTTGGGGACTATTAAACGTCTTATGC
Source organism: Gephyroberyx darwinii (assembly GCA_900660455.1). Classification (NCBI taxonomy): domain Eukaryota; kingdom Metazoa; phylum Chordata; class Actinopteri; order Trachichthyiformes; family Trachichthyidae; genus Gephyroberyx; species Gephyroberyx darwinii. The sequence continues at coordinate 18,670 of CABFOQ010005244.1, read as the reverse complement.
ATGGATTCAAGAGCAACTGATAACGGCCATAGATCTGGTGCTCTTTGTTAACACTTGTTGCTTGATCACATGAATTGGCATGTAGGCCGATGAGCTGTGCATGCTGCATGGCATGGCATGATATGTCTGTGGGTGTGCACATGTGATACATGTGTCTGTGTTTGTATATACTTGTCAACATGTGTGGCATGTCTGGTGTGAAGAGAGACTGTTTTTTCATTGTGTGTGTGTGCCTATGTGAGTGGCTCTATGTGTGCGTGTTGGGATATAACTGTGTGTACACACAGTCGCGCACAAATAGCTCCTGAGGGCCCTTGCGATCACAGACCGCCAAAAGGAAAAGGATTTCCGAGAGGTTTCCTTCTCGCTATTTAAAGTGGGAGCCCTGTGGGACATGTTTGGCATTCTCATCCACTCACTGAAGATGGCCTGTGATCTGAAGCCACTAACAGGCTCGGCATGCTCTCTCTCTCTCTCTCTTTCCCTCTGGCTCTCTGAAGTGATTACCCTGCTTGTGATTCCACTGACACCCACATGTCCCCCCGAGACGTGCCTTCACTAGTTTGTTTAATCTGCCTCCCCGTACAGTAGGTAACACAGCCATAATTGAGGTGTGGATAGAACTGTGGGAATAGATGAAACCACATAGTAGATTTTATGTAAACTTGTCTGCTCTTTAAGTCACCTTGGATGACAGTACTTGCTAAATGAATGTACAGTATATTTCTGTGATAGGATAGTTACCAGTCAAATGTCTTAAAAGCAATCTGTCAGTCCTTTGTTATGTTAACTTGTCCCCAGAGAATGAGCAAATCCCCTGATTACAGTTTACTGCCAAATGCCAGTACGGAGTTAGAAACTGGCTAAGTTGTTGATCCATTCATTCTTAAAGCAACTTTGTCTCAGTTTACAATGAGGCTGGTGATAAGATAATGGGAGTTGTCAGAGATTAGAATACCATTAGCAAGCCTTGCAGTCAAGCAGATATTTGATCTCAACAACATATAACTTCCAAAAGTTCTGCTGATACCTGAGACAGATTCAGCTTTACACTCTGTTTGAATTTTGATATGAAAACAGCAAGTGGAACTGTGGAAATGCAAGCATCAGATACTGTATCTCCCCCGGTTAGTGTTTCGCCTCTGTCTGTAACACGCTTGAACTACTCCGTTCAGAACATACAGTGTCAATCATCACCAAATCAGCCTGAGATGAAGCAAAAATGAAAAAGAACAAAAAAGATCCATAGAACTGAACTTAAATTAATTAAATATATCATACTTTCTTTGCAAGATTGTATCTGTCCTCAGATGTGTAAAAAATAAAACATTCTCAGATATCTTTTTAAACCCTATTATTGTAAGATACCACTAATTAAATTGACAGTGTTATTAATTGGGTTGAAGATAACTTGCATTGAGTTGAGGACATCTTAAACTCAATTAAAGATATCTCCAACTCAATTAAAGATATCCAAATGCCATGTCGCGCAATATGCAATCAGGCTCTTTCTGGCGCAATAATATCAGTTCACTTGTGCCCCTATTACAAAGACTGAGTTGTACTTCTAAAGTTTTCTCTTTATCATTAAAAGCCTGACTTTTTTTAAATAGATGTCATCCATGTCTCACTTTTGCGATGTATATAGTTTCTTTAATGTGGCATAATTATACTATTTAATCCATCCTTATCCAGTCTTTGAAATAGAAATGAGGATTAGGCTGCTCTGACATTGGGAAATGTAGCATTTAACCGCAACTGACTCTGATATCGCAAGGTGATCATACTGCTCATCATAGTCAACAATGTTAGTGACAGTCACACACCTTTTCATAACAATAAAAAAACATTTTTTATTCATTTTTTATCCAACGGGTGAGACTCAAAACTCTTTATAAAGAGATTTTCCTTAAAATGCCTTCCACTTAACCTATGCCTGTTTTTTCTGGTATATGTTAAAAAAAAAAAAAAAAGTTAATTTCATCATTGTTGATTAAATATGATCTATCTTCTTGTCATGAATATTCAGATTGGAAAGGAAAAATTGACTTAGAAATGTGCATCTCTCATCAGTTTGGTGAGGCCTATTACATTTGAACTGGATGGGTTCTGGGTATTGGTGTGTCCCTGTATTGGTGATTTCCACTGCTGTAGGACACCTTAGATAAGAGTCACTACTGAGCTTGGCGAATTGGATTGTTGGTTTACTGATATATAACTGACCATACAGATGGATAGTGACGATGGGCTCACCCTCCCCTCTTCTTCCCCTCCCCAGGGCGCTGTGCCAGCTGTGGAGAGAATGTAGTGGGTGAAGGCACCGGCTGCACCGCCATGGACCAGGTCTTCCACGTTGACTGTTTTGTCTGCATGACCTGCAGCACCAAGCTGCGTGGCAAGCCCTTCTATGCTGTGGAGAAGAAGGCGTACTGTGAGCCCTGCTATATTGTAAGTCATATCTGTCCCCTCATATCCACTTGCCTCGCTACCTCACTTAGGCTCGCTCTCACTCAAGGGTCCAAATTGAGGGTCCAAGTTATTACCTCATATATCAAAACTGCACGTTAAAAAGGTAATCATTGCCTTTTTACAATATATGTTTACAATATATTTCAGATATTCCAATCACTTGTAGTCTTCTGTGAATTAGATGATGATTAGAAGAACTTTATTTTCATGAAAAGAACATGCAATGTGCTGATCCATAACTTGATCTGAAAAGCAGACACAGGATTTAACACACTTAGAGTTATTAAAAGGGTGTCAAAATCACGTTAGAATGTAAGATGGTATTAATTACCTTTGAGGATCAGTAAACAAATAATATGGTTATTTCTTCTCTTTTCCTTCCTTTTCACTGCTCTTTTTGAAGATATACAGGAAGTGAGTGATAATGAGAGATTCAGGAAGGAAGGAAGTTATTTTGTATTTCGGTACTTCTTTCTGCTTTACTCTGTGGCCTGTTTTCCTGTTGCCATATTGCAAACTTTTGTCCTCATTCCAACTGGTGGATGTGCCACAGTCAAGGTCAATCTTAAATGTAACTATAATGGTACATGTAGTATATCATGTATTAATTTAGTTCTGGGTATTGACCTTTTTTCTGTACTCCTTTACCAGTACTGGCAAAATACAGATGATGTCATTCATGATGATGCTATCTATTGCCGTAGACTTTATTGATGCTGGAAAATAACATTAACAATGTTACTTTCACTCTAGCAGACAAAATGTGACAACCTACTGTCCCCTCTCTGTTCATATCTTTGCTCCGTACCAACAGGATATGCAAACCAGAAAGGTTTTTCTGCAGGCCCCTGGAGACAGATAGGAGCCACACTAAAGCAAATGATGTCACGTTCTTATTTGCCTACCTAACACACATGTTCTACTTTCCAGATTGTAGATAGGAGGCTTTTGAAGAGAGAATGGTCACCTTGACCCGTATTTATTACATTACATTACAGTCATTTAGCAGACGCTTTAGTCCAAAGTGACTTACAAGGGTGATAGTTAACACTATGTGGGGATCGAACCCACAACCCTGAGTCTCGTGCTCTGCTGACTGAGCTGTCTGGGCCAGACTTATAAACAACATTTATACAAACTCCTGGTTTGTGGACACTGATTGGAAAAAGTTGTCCAATATTAATAATAGTGATTATTTAAAACGATTGTGTTGTGATAATTGAAGAAATTAGTTACAAGATGCACTCATACTTGAGTACAAATAAATAGGCTCTATGACAAAAGTCTCATCTGTGAAAATGTATTCCAGGTAGACTAAATGGTCAAACTACTGCACATTTTGGTACTGTTAATTCTGTTGGCTTGCTTATTGTAGACATTTACACACATGTACAATCAGGTTTTCCTCCACATCATTTGTAAGAAATGGCTTGGTATGCACTTTACTTGTAAAGTCTTAAAGCTAAGCTACATGATGTTAAATCAGTGGCAGGCCATCTCCTAAATCATCTCTTTTCAGAGGCACTCACGGTGATTGTAGTTGTCTTGTCTGGAAGTTCTCCAACTCTGATACATGCGCTAAAGAGGAACGGGATAATTTAAGAACTTTATTTATGCATTTCATCAGCATAAATGTTCTTCTGGCACAAGATCAAAAGGATGGGGGAAATCTGAATTTCTTAATGAAAGTAATTTCTTCTTCTTTTATTCCCATCCTCAGGGTCATACGCCTCTGTACGATTAGAGAATGAACGCGAGATTTGGGTCTCTGAAGAGTCGTGTCATACCCCAGTGAGAAAGAGGAAAAACTTCAAGTTAGGCTCCAAGTCAGTCAGTCTAGGAATATCTAAGAGCAAAAGAACTTTAATGCTACATTGTTTATTTGTTTATTCATTTTCGATTCCAAAACTGTTCTCTTCAGGATTTGGTACAGTAGCAATTAACTGTATCATTGCAATGTGCCACATTATAGTTGCATATTACACCCAGTCAGAACAGACTGCTAGAAACTCATAGACCACCTGTTTCCCGTCTAGCAAGAACCTGCTTCAATTATGATTGCAAGCATGATTAGATAAAATTATTAAAATCCCATACATGAAAGCGTGATTGAACAGTGAGCGTATGGTGACCACTACATTTATAATCCCTTATGATTTACTATTTGTTTGAGTGCCTTCATTCAATGTTTTATATACATGTAGATACAAAAGATTATATTAAGTATGTCATGATATTAACGTATGTCGTATATAATTTTACAAATGTATTAGTAAATAGATTATCAGTATTAACTCGGTGGCGACATGCTTTAGTTTTTTGTATTCAGTTCATATACTATGGGTTCTTGGTATGAACAACATTTTGTTCTATGGGCAGTTCATGTTTTACAGGTACAGCAGCTGCCTGAGAAAACCTATTGTCTGTATAATCTGTCTAATGATGATATGCAGAATTTATTAAACCTATGGCCAGGAATTACAGGAATACATTTTGTAAGTCACAGTGATTGCAATCCAGTAATGTTTCCGGCATGTATCAAAGTAGGCAATCAGTAGTCATTTATCTTGGCGAGGACTTTACATATCCTGTGGAGCGATACTGGTGCTTGTATTTGCAAATTCTACCTCTTCCTCTGGGTGATTTGCACCATTCAAACTGTTGGTCTAGATATTATTAATTCCTTTTAGTAATGTACAGGAAGTCAGACACATCTGTTATCTGCACCAGTCTACTTCCTTATTCTACACTTGCTATCTCTCTGTCTTCCAACCTAGGTCACACTACTGTCCCACAAATTGCAGGGCAGCAATCAGCCTTTGTCCTCTCCACTTCCCTGGCTTGGACTTATCGTTGCCTCTTTGAATAGAGCATGATGGAGATAAACTCTACTGCTGCTCAATTAATGTCCCGTTTTGCATGCAAGTGGTTTCTAATCGTATTAATGTGACAACAGCGTCAGGCCACCATTGTTTTTTTCCTGCCTGATGTAAAGCAATAGCCCGGGGTCTCCCACAGCCTATCTCAGTCCCCCTTCCGTGTTTACACTAATGAGATTGAAAGTGTGGATGTGTGCAAACACCACCCAGCGAGCGGTTCATCACAGAGCCATTGTTATTGAGAGACAGCAGTCTGGAGTTTTAGTCTCACTATATTTATCAATTGTTTTCCAAGAATAGTTTTTCTGTAGATTTCCTGTATTCCTCTCTGTACGTTTTGAGCAAATTTAAACAAAATAATCACACGGCATCTGCAAATACATAATGCTGGATACTAGAGCCATCCAGCAAAGGCTATGTTTACATGTAGGAAGTAACCATGTTATTGGCCATACTCCAGGTGAGGTCTTATTCAGGTTAAGCAGTTCACATGCACCTTTAATACCCTGATTGAGTATCCCTGTTGCCATCAATAAACCAATCATCAATATTCCTGTCCGCCTGTAGTGTCTTGCCCACATATACTGTAGATCAGTCCACCAGCAAAAAACATGATCGCCAGCTTCCCACTCCCTCTTTGACTGAGCAGTAGGTTACTTCTAATGCATGGAGAAGTGATGAGCCAATAGTAATAGTAAGGTCAGTTGAGTCTGAGTTCATGCAGACAATGAAACACCAAAAGTGAAAACAGTAAGATCCCATACATACATCCCATGGTAACCCATTTAATATCTGACTGAGCCAGGCATCTTAACTGGGTTTCTCTTTATTGGAGTACAAGCTTACCCTGGTTATTTTAACCAAGTTATGACGTTTACATGCGTTGACCTAAAACCAGGTTACTTAAGTAACCGGGTTAAGAACAAAATTCGCTGCGCATGTAAACATAGCCACTGTTTGCTACCTTAATCCCTTGTTAATTGAGTCACTCATCTTGCCGTTTAAATGCATAAGAGGGTGCAGAAAATTCAAGGCTTGGGGCTTTTTCTACATTCTGGAAGGATGCAATCTCAAACAAAGCCTGCTGAGAGATGCGGTTTGAGATGTAAAACATTTAGGCAGAGTGCTCCACTTTAGAGGGAAAGTGCTTTAATTCGTCAGGCTGAGAGAGAGCACACTCAATGTGGGATGTGTCTGCTATTGCTGTCAACTCACCAGCTAGTAACAGTATTGTGTGTATGTGTGTTATGATTAAGGCCAGGTATGTGGTGAGCATAATGCTCTTTGGTTTGTATATGTTACTTTGCGCTAAAGCAGAGGAACTCTTGAAACCTTAAAATTGTAAAATGCATTTTAACTGTTTCATGATTTGGAAGATCATATCATACTGCATTCACTAAATGCCACAGATGAAGTTAAAATAAAATAATTGATTATAATGACATGTTTAATACTGTGCTTTTAAATACCACAGCTTAATATAAGTTATAACCAGTGTGTATGCTTGAAATGCCCATTATTCTGCATTTGATGTTTTAAGAATGTATCATAGATGAGGCATGTACCAATGCTTCCTGCATCTCCTGACCACTGTATATCTGCCATCATGCATTTACTCCTCAACATAAATATTTAGGAAGACAGAATTCTTTATGGCTGGAAGTAATGTAGAAGTCATTTCATTCTGCTTTTTGGTCAAGTTCCCTCACCAAGCTCTCATGTCACAAAATATTTAGATTTATCAGTTGACGAAACCTCCTCCCCTGTCTTCATCTCATCTTTTCAGGGCAGTGGTGGATATATTTTCTGTCACATGCAATTATATGGATATCTGTGACACTGAAAGACATTTTCACAACTTTGCAACAAAAAAGGTGCAGCAAACAGAAGTGATTATAGTGTGGTGTAGCAGTGATTCCACCTTCTAGCGAATTCAAGACAAATTCTTCCCAATCAGTGGGATTATAGAAGCAAGCAGATCTATTTGAAATTGTAGTCTTATTAAATGAAGAGTAATTTTCTCTCTCCTTTCACTTCAGGAAGTCTGCTCCTAACGAGAGAGCATATTATCCCCTAGTTAACAGCGGTGAGAGCAACAGAGACCCTTCATCTTGCTGATAGCCCTAGCTGGTCTTTGAAGAAGTTAGGCAATGGGATTCTGTGTCATTGGGGTTAATTGCTTACAGAGGGTAGCATGCTTGCTGTTCTTAAGTCTATTCGGAGTTGTCCATATCTGCCCTGCTTTACTTGTTTCCTGCAAGGATCTGGAGGATTTCCACAGCCAGGTCGTTGCCCAGTTAATTCATCTTAAATGTGCATTTTAAGTGCACTTTGCTTCTGGGAATCCTCTTGTAAACAGATCCTTTCAATCTGCTTAACTGAGATCTATATGAGTTGCAAACAGTGCTCGGTTCCCCTTCTCAGCCAGAATCACATGCCCACTTTCCCGGTTATCCTACCACTTCCTCTGAATCATAGATCATTCAAAGTACGGCCACTTTAAGTGTAATAAGACTATTGCAAGTAACGCAAGGTCATGGTAGAAGCAGAACCTTTGTATTGAAGTATTGAGAAGTAATAAAGAGATAGGAATTTGCCACACAAAAACCTTAATCTACTTCTGCCTCTTTTGACAGAACTTTAGCGATTGCCAAGGTCATGGACGCCAAGTTGCTTGAATGTAATTATGTTCATTATCTAGTGTTGTACTACAGTTCTGCTATTTAAAATAAATGGCTTTTGGTCTCATTGGCTAAGCTCTCCAAACGATTTCCCGTTCTGCTATTGTAAAGGAAGAACTGCACATAGCCTGACCTGCCAGTCACCAAGAAAAGATCATGATTGACAGTATGACTGATGAGCTCTATCCATCATGTCTGTTTGTCTGTCTTGGAAAGTACTGATGTTCGTCTAGCTGGTCACCCATTCACATAGCCCTCTTTGTCTCCAGTGACACATCATTGAGCTACCTGCCTTTTATGTAATTAATTTCCAGATACAAATATAATTTCAACTGTTGAACTTACACAGTAGTAGCGCAACAGCTAGTTCTCCAATTGAGGAAAGAGCCTTTTGTATTGAGCACAATTTACCAATCCATTGCAATGCATTTTCAATACCACACAATTCACATATAGAATAAAACTAATTATCTAGTTTACATGATTACTACGTAAACTTTAGTAACCAAGTATGAATATTACTCCTGAATTCCCGTGTTCAAGAAGTGTTTCATTCATGTAAAATATATCAGGAGATTTACTGCAAACATTTGACTAAAGTTACTTTGTGGTCATACGTCTGGATGTTTTGTGTGTGCGCTGAATTTTACTTTGGTGTAAAAGTGCTTGCACAAGTGAGTTCAACTCCAACATAATCCTACAATCTAGACAGCAAAGGGATGTTTCCAAGGGTGGCACAGGAGCCAGAGGCGACAGGCATGGTGCCAGCTGTATTGGGGCTCCTGGTGATGGATGTCCTCTACAGCACAACTTACCATCCTAGTACTTTCCCACCTTAGATCGGGGGACCCCTTAGAACTGCCCTAGAGCTTTTGCTATCATTGAGAGAGGGGGTAAAGGATACGATACATCCTCAGCTCTCACAATGCTTTGTGCAGCCAGTCACAGAATACAGGGAGATAACGATTAGAAGGTTGCCTCCCTGACAATGGTATGGTTATAATTAGAGATGACTCCACACCACCCACACACCTGTCATCTCTGCGTGATGGATATCCAGGTAGTCAGATCCAGAGGCTTGCAGCCAAAGCGGTGAGATCAGGGCTCCCATATGCTCATTGTTGATGCGCTGCAGCATGCTGTTGTGGCTGTGGATGTCTGTGAGCTGCCGCACAGCTGCTGTTCATGGTGGGAGAGTTGCCGTGCACATGCCGTGTAGGGAGCAACAATGAGTGGCGGTGGCAGGTACACCCACCCTCATTTTACTTGTCGTCTGAAGCGCGCTTATGAACACACAGAGACCCGGCTTTCTGCTGACGCCGTCATCGAATATTCATGGCTGTCTGCATTAGCTTGCAGAGTTCTAATTGAGTTCTGTATATTCAGACATGATTAACTCGGTCTAATTCCTCAAAGGAGTGAGCCAATTAGATAGCACTTGTGTGAATAGGATTTCACATCTTAGTGCTTCTCCAGACTTGCCAAGACAATTATGTGTGTGTATAATTGTAATGTACAGTGGGTGTGATCCCACTACACTCAAGCAGGTCATTATTTCATATTACTGGCCTGCACTACAGTATATTCACTTGTCTTATCCGTTACAAGCAAATAAATGAATAGCAGGAGCCTTGTTAGAATACACTGTTTGGACAAGAGTTGAGAAAGTGATTCCAAATACCGGGCCCTCTAAACCCTCCTCATGTTTTTTGTCTAAGCACATTTCCTCCCCCCAGGAGCAAGCAGGAGAAAAATATCTGTGACCCACTGCTGACCCGCCACAATGTCACTCTAACTCATGGCACGAGAGAACTACTGCCTGGGTCTTTGTCAGTTTCTCTCTGTAACCAGAGTAGGAGACATTGCCCAAAGTCCAGAGGGGTCACATTCTGCTGTGGAGCTGAATTTAAGGCAGACAGGCAGACAGGCAGGCCAGCCACTTTGCCTGAGCTGGAGAGAGATCAGGGCCCCACTGCCACCTTTTATTGGTAAAAGATAGGCCTGAGCAAGACATGATCTACGTGTCGGCCTTGTCCCTTTATGTTGGCTTCACCCTGGCGGTATCGTGCAACTAAAATAATATAAAACAGTGTGAACAAATATGGCAGTTGCACACAGCTGAGTGTAGTTTTATGCAGAAATATTTAAATCTCATTTGGCGCTTGTGCCATTTTTTTGTTCGTCAAAATGCTGTACTCTGAAGTCTCCATGGAGCTGAAGAGAAACCTAGATAGGCAGAGCCAGTAACAATCATTGCTGGTAAAAAGGATTGCAGGGCTACGGCTGAGTCAGGGGCAGGCTTGGTAATAAACTGTCCGGGCAGAGATATAAACTAAATGTAAAAAACAAATCAAGATAGGAGGTTCTGGCAAGATGCCATCCCATTCCAGCACGCACTGGTCATCCATAACCCAGTGTGAATTTATTACGCAGACAGACAGATTTTTCAGCTGAGCTGAGCAGGGGACCAGCACCTTACACTCAGAGGAAGAAGGGCTGTTCCAGGTCAGAGACACTGAGCTTCAGCACACTCATCCTGGCTGACTGGCATGCACAGAGATGACTGTCACAAATGCTCTGTCTGTGAATTATACAGCTGATACTTTCAAGGTCACTGGTCCCTGGAGTGAACAGGCTGGGAGTTACCAAAGTATTAGGGGAGTCACTTTCCACTGCACAACATGCACGCTCACACCCACACATAAACAAAAACACACCTCAGTCATCTCCATCTAGGCAGCATTGTTTTGACCCAGACCCACACTGTTAGGAAAATGTGAGTGGGCATCGCAGTGATTTATATAACACAGTTATGAGTGACTGAGGAGTTTTATTAAAGGAGTCAGTCATGTCAAGCCCATCTTATTATGCTCATACTAAAATGCTTATCATGTGAACAACTAGATGGACAGAGTCAGAATGCCAGGGAATGCTGGTCACTGGAAAGCAATTACTGATATGAAATTAAATGTAAATTTAAGTTGAATGTCAAGGGCTTTGGATGGGATCCTCCTGGGTGTCCAGGGTGAGAGTTAGACTGCAGAGAGGGAAATGGCAGGGGGTTGTTCACTCGTTAACCTTCACGGGATGAGGTGGGATGGTGCTGCAGGATCATGATCACTGAACCCAACCAGCCTAAAAGGAACTCAGTACTCTATACACGTGTATGCACACACACACACACACACACACAGACCGCTCCACCTCCATGGCCTGAACAGACCGTGGATCAGGGAAGGGTGGTGCTCCCACAATCCCTCCGCAACTGTGTAAAGATTTAAATGAGCTCCCAAATTCCCTCAACCATAGCAGATTTCTGCCATTTTTATACTGGCCAAGACCTCCGCGATTTGGCTGAAGACTGCGGAAAACAAATTGAGTTTAGAGTTTTTTTCCTTTAACCCCAACAACGATCGCCCATTCTATTGCCTTGTCAAAAACTTTGAATTGTAACTCCTAAAGACTCCAAATTGGATTTAATACGTTTTTTAGTTTTCATTTAACATTTTCAAGTTATATATCATTGTGACAATGTTGTTGCTCTCATGTATAATAGTTGGAAATTGTTTCCAGAATTAGGACTCAGACATTGGCATAAATGTCCCTTGACCTGGGAATAGTTTTGCCAAGTCTTCTTATTAAATATGTATAAGCAGAAGCTGACACCAAGTCAGCTGTAACTGTGTGTAACCCCGCTCCTTCTTCATAAAGGATTTAAAATAATAGAGCACCCATGCAAATGTTAACTGAAGACTGCTCAAAGTGTTTGAGATTCACTATTGACCTTGTCAACTTCGTCAAAGTTCACTGTGGAATAATTCAATAGTATTATGCTAACTTGTGATTGAGCTGAAACAGCAAATGGTTTGGCCTTGTAAAGAAATCAATGAACATTGGAGATGTGTAAAAACCTTGAAAATGCCATTATGGTCCATTCAAGGCATCCTATTGTTGGTTAAGTGAAACTCAGCTTAAAAAGTAGGTGTCACGGGAGTTTCACAGTGAAAGATTACAATTGTATTATGAACTCACTGAACTTATAGTAAAAGCAAAGTACAATAACACAGTAAAACCCCCTGTCCCTAATTTAGATATTGAATTCTCATCCTTAGAAATAAGATTCACTTCCTAATGTAACACAGTTTATCACTTCTCCATTACAAAATCACTGAATAGATTTGAGGAGATAATTATATTTCTATTGTTGGTTCTGCTTAATTGTCTTTGATTAAATGGTAAAATAAATATAAACTGTTTTTCAAAGTTCATTAAGTAAAAAAAAACGGAAAAAAAAACACCTTCCCTCAGGAAGTAGCAGGGTCAGTTATTCCACATGACCAAGTCAGTATCTCTCATTCACTGATGCACTGCAAAAGAAAATAAATACAGCAGTACTCAGATGTTTTGAATAAGCACTTGTTGGACTTCCTGGAGTTTGGGTACATTTGATTTAATTCACATAGCATGGCCTGCGCACAGACCAGCACATTCTGTGAGAGTCTGGACACAGACTGTATCAAATCATCTGCAAACTTTGGCCCATACTAAGTTCAGCATGCCAGGGCATAAATCGCGTGCATTCTCACTGTACTCAAGCCTCCCTCCTGTCAGCCCACCTTGGCCATGTGAAATAAGAAGAGAAAGGTGTAAAACTTGTGTTGATACAGGAGGAGATAGTGAACAGCTTAAAGTTTACAATGTGCCACTGCATATTTCCAACTGTTAGCTGTTTGTTCTGCCAACATCGAAAATATTTGTCCCAGTAACAGGGAGGACACTGCAAAAAATGTCCATCTTAATAAGTAATAGAGTCTTGAAATCTTGTTTTCTTTAAAACAAGTGAAAACATCTGGCTATTAGGTCAGATGATTTCACTTGTTACCAATTCAGTTTCACTTATTTCAAAAATATTTTGAAATCGCAAATTGCTCCACAAGTCTCAATGTAAGAAAATTCTTGAAACAAGTTGATTTGTAATGGAAACGAGTGAAACAATTTCACTACATTAGCAGATTTTGTTTCCCACATTGTTTTTAAAACAAAAATAAGATTTTAAGATTCAATACTAGACTAAATGTAGATGGATTTTCTTACAGTGTGACTCTGCCTTTATGTCTCTATCTCAGACAGACAGTCTATCAGGCCTGTGTCTCATGTAAAGAGCAGAGCACAGGGGACCTCTTAACTCACAGCTCTGTGCTTTGTTTGCCATCACGCTCTTCATGCCGACAGACAGCTGTGTCAGACGTTGTTTGGGAGTCAGTTTCTAAATCGTGGGGAAGCTGGGCAGGACTGTGCAGGCATCAATGTGTTGGTGCGTACAGAGAGATCAAGAGACCACTTTGTAGGAAATTGAAAAAGCTTACAATGAAAAAAGGGGCCACAATTGACTTTAACACACTCCACTCACCCCTAGTTCAGCAAGAGGCTGTCTGACCTAAATTCACTTCACCTCATCTGCCTAGACATTTGTTTAGCCTTCTGGGCAAACACTTAGAGAAATGTATGAGGGAGAAAAAAAAGGAATACATATGCTTGAATACATCAAATTTAGTCAGGGGAAAAGCAAAACCCGGACATCTACAGACATATACAGCCCTCTAGTGGCAGCTTGCAAGGGTCCCAGATCTCTCACAGAGAGGGCAAGTGATTTATGCAGAACTTTCGAAGCTATTTCGAAAGTAGTAACCAACCACAAATCGAAGCTCTGTAAAAAATGCTGTTTTGACATCAGACCCATGTTTGTGTAACATGGCCAATAAATGTTCAGCATTCAGCTTTGTGCTGTGCCAAACACAGCACAAGCTTAAATTTATTAAGGTATCTATAACAGAAGTTGACCAGAGTGAACGAATTGGGGCAAAAAAATTTCTCCATCAGAAAGAGACAGAAATTTTGTCTTTTGAGTACTGTACTCATTACAGTGGCCTGGAGGAACTGTGTGCTGTGAAATCATATGCTCTAGTTAAGCTAAACAAGGGCAAGGTATTCCCACATGAAGGGCAGATGAGAACAAGTAAGTGGAAATGCAGACAGATGAGTAAGAGTTGAGTTGAGGGCGGTATAGTACTTTTTGGCCCTAGCCTCTTGTTAGGATTCTCAGGTTGCAAACATATTCTCTCTCTCTCTCTCTCTCTCTCTCTCTCTCTCTCTCTCTCTCTCTCTCTCTCTCTCCCCCCCTCTCTTTTTCTAAGTGTGTGTGTGTGTGTGTGAGGCAAACCTCAAGGGCTCAGTGCAGCGAGCTCATTAAAGGCTTTATTCCACTTCCAGGATCGAGGAGGATTGCAATATGGACATTGTTTATACACAAACGTTGCCCTGGGAATAATGTTTATTTCTATTACAGTCTTGGAGAAAAAATAAGAAAGTGGAGCTTGTCTGCACACATTGCTTTTCATGAAATAATGCCTCTCCAGGAGTGCTGAAGAAATGGCCGTTTTTAAAACCCCTTTTCACAGTGGCTTGCCCCAAGTCATACATCAGCTGCTCTCGTCTCTTGCCCTCTCGCCCTCCATGGCCCTGTGACACATAGTAGCGTTGTGAGGAGGCCTGGGAAGCAGAGGTCTGACACTCAGACAACACACAGAATTATGTCAGTACATTTTTACATTGCAGTTTCACTGAACCTCAGCTTGTAAAGCTCCACTCATTAGCATGTAGACTATAAATGTCACTGCTCATGCTCCCCAGCTATACTGCTGGACAGGGGATGGCTGGGTGTTCACCTCGGCTGAGCGGTCACAGAAGTGTCATTTTAAACAGCAGGGCCTGGAGGTGAGTCTGGGAGGCGATAGACGACGCAGAGCAGTGTTGCTACACACCCCGAGCTGTGTTTGGAAACACTGAGGCAGTTTTCTACTACAGTTGGAGCCAATGGGAACAGCTGAACCATGCACTCCTTAACCCAACCAAACGCAGAGAGAGTGAAAGAGAGAGAGAACAGAGAGCAGAGAGACACAGAGATCCAGGAAATGCCTGAACAGTACAGTTGCAGCAGGACCCATCAGCTTGCACACAGCCACATCAGGCCTCACATTGATCACCCTCACATGATATATCCATCCCCCTGTAATTGCATTGCTGTTTAGAGAGGCAATCGTTATTTATGAAATATTGAAATAACAAATGGTGTCTCCCAGTAGATATTAAGAAGAGGGATGCCACAGATAAGTCAGAAGCAGGCAGCCGCCACGTCCCCCTGTGGGCCAGCTGCCCAGTCGCCTGGCTGCAGAAAACCTGCAGTCATCACAAAGTAGAAATATTTACTGCTCACACTCTTGCGTATGGGAGGATGGAGTGTGGGTGAGGGCAGTTGAAAAATGACTGTGTTTGTGTTTCGAGAGAAATGCTAATCAGATTCCTTCAGCTTCTGAGGCATTTGAGGACAGCCTTGCTAAAGGTCCTTAGTGGTGATTTATTTGTTACATAGGCTAGACACATATGGGAGCAGAGCCACCTAAGCTGTACCTCTGGCAACAGGAAGTTTTAAAGACTGCCATTACAAACTGTGTTCAAACTGGAGGAATTACAGGATCAAATAATGCCACACAGAAAAACAAATGTTCTAATGCTGATTCATGTATTATTATTATTTGTTGGTAGATGGTAATCATAAACAAACACTCCTTGTCTTCATCATCACGTCTTGTGTTGTAATCGTGTGTCTGGGGGTTTGTGTTTTTATGTCTACAGAACACCCTTGAGACCTGTACCATCTGCAGTAAGCCCATCATGGAACGCATCCTGCGGGCTACAGGGAAAGCCTACCACCCTCACTGCTTCACCTGTGTGGTGTGCCAGCGCAGCCTGGATGGCATCCCTTTCACTGTGGATGCTGCCAACCACATCCACTGCATCGAGGACTTTCACAAGTAAGATGTTTAAGTTGTCCTCAGATTTCATATGCAGTCCTGACCTTAAAAAGCCAGTTTTTCAATTTTGATCTGGGAAATATTTCATGCTTGAAAGTTTGTGGGCCTTGTTTTTAGAGGAAATTGTGTATTTAGTAAAATGAAATTAGTGCAGATTACAAAATAAGTGAACCTCCTCTTGCATTAGTTAAATCAAGTAGATAATCATAAATCGGCTATGAAGTTATCTAGTCAAAGGTCAGATCTCTGGGTAGAAGTTTGTGTGGCAGTCCCATAAATACACCTGGTCAGTTTGGTGTTATCCCTGCATGTAAAGGAAAAACACTGCGATCTAAGGAGACCTCAGAGGAGCTCAGGAAGCGAGTAGTGAGTGTGCATCAGTCTGGGAAAGGTTATAAAGTTATGTCAAAAGGATTTGGGCTCCATGAGACAAATAATATACAAATGAAGAGCATTTAACACGACAGCGACTCTGCCTAGAAGTGTACAACTTTCTAAAATATCACAAGAGCCACAAGAAAAATATTAAAAAATAGTAAAAAAACAACCCAAGAATGACATCCAGTGATCTACAAACCTCCATTGGTACAGCTCATGTCACTGTGCATCCATCAAGCATCAGGAGAACACTGAATAGAAATGGCATTCATGCAAGGGTAGACATGAAGAAGCCTCTACTGTCTAAAAAGGATAAATCTGCCTGTCTTAGGTTTGCCAGAGACCACCTGGAAAAAACCTGAAGATTTCTAGAAGTCTGATCTCTGGACAGATGAGTCCAAAATTGAACTGTTTGTTCTCAATCAAAAATGCCATGTTGGCCAACAAACCAAAACTGCCCACCACCTAAATAATCTTATCCCTACAGTCAAGTGTGGCGGTGGGAGTCATGATCTTGGTTGTTTTTCTTCCTCTGGACCTGAACGGCTCGACATCTTTATGGGAATCATGAATTCTGAGGGAAACAGAACAGAATCAGTCAGGGAGCTAAAGCTGATGACAATGATCCTAAATATTCAAGCAAATCTAACAAAGAATGGCTCAGGAAGAAGAAGTTAAGTGTTTTGGATTGGCCAAGTCAAAGTCCTGACCTAAATCCAACTGAGATGATGTGGCAGGACCTGAAGCGCCCTCAAACCTCACTGACTTGGCCGAGTTGTGTAAGAAGTAGTGGTTGGCTCTGGTATCCAGGAAGATACCAGAGCCTGATCAGTGGCTATAGGAGACGTTTACTCCAAGTCATTGCTGCTAAAGGAGGACCTTATTGATTGAAGGAGTTCATATATTTTTGTTAAATAAACCAGTTTTCTTAACTAAACAACGAAAATATATCATATGTATTTGTGCATGTTCTTTATTTGGGATATCTTCGTTAAGATTTTAGGTTCAGGTAAAGATTTTTTTCAAGGTTATTCATTAATAATATATGAAAAACATTGCCATCCCCTGTAGGGTTCATAAACTTTCAAAACAGGACTGTATGTTCACAAGCCCATACCTAGTGATACCTAGCTGTACACATGCATGTGACAGTAAATTATACCATTCTGTTACACTTTATGGACCGCATAACAGTCACCTTACCAGAACTGTTACTTTACTCAGTGACCAGAAGGGAAACAGAAGTTAACAGCTTGCTGTTGGTGAGTGCACAGCTTTGTGGAATAGCTGTACTGGGCTGTTGTTTAATTCCACATGACAAGTGTGACCTCAACAATGCAGCCCTTTGTGTCGAGGAACAGCTACAGTTGACCCGAGCTGTTTTGGCTAGTATGGCTGTGGACTCCCAAACCCAAAGACACCTCACTTCCTGATTCCCAGACATTCATTAAGCATGTCAACCATGCCTTTAGTCATGGGACAGGACCTGAAACCTCAGTGTGCTTCTCATATCCTTATTGACAGCATTGTTAGAGAGACCTCTTCCTTCTGAGGTGTTTCCAA
This sequence comes from Gephyroberyx darwinii, assembly GCA_900660455.1. Lineage (NCBI taxonomy): Eukaryota > Metazoa > Chordata > Actinopteri > Trachichthyiformes > Trachichthyidae > Gephyroberyx > Gephyroberyx darwinii. The sequence goes on along the minus strand of CABFOQ010005244.1, from coordinate 829 downwards.
AATGACTGGATTAATGTGAAACATTAAGGACAAGAGCAAATTTAGCTCATACGGCCTTGATGGTTGAGTTGTTAACTCACTAAGCTAAGGAAAAAACATCTGCATGCATGGATTCGAATCACAGGTCATGATGTGTTTCATACCCATCACTCTTTTGTGTCTCAAAAGCCAACAAAACACTGAATGAGAATGGACCCTTTCAAAAGAAGTTTAGATCATATTGGTCTCACTACAGGTCATTTTCACAGTATTTGCCATAGCAGTGTATTTCTGAAGCTAATTTCTGTCTTCTTCTTCATCTTTCTCCCCCTACAGGAAGTTTGCTCCGCGCTGCTGTGTGTGCTCTGAGCCTATAATGCCAGCGCCAGGCCAGGAAGAGACCGTTCGTATTGTGGCTCTGGACCGTGACTTCCACGTGCAGTGTTACCGTTGTGAGGTATGTACTCATGTTTGTATCTGTTCTGGACTGTGATCTGTAAGTATGAGTACTATATGTGTTGAAGGTATACGTGTCCGTCACACTAGTCACCTTTGCAGAGAGAATCATTCACCCTTTTACCTGCACAGAATAGCTATCATTCTCTCCTGTGCAAAGTTCATGGACTGACATAGTAACCAATCTGTCAGCCGGTGCTTGTTGGGTGATAAGCAGCACTGAGACGTGCCTCGCTAAAAGAGAAGTAACATGTCACATTGTCAAAGAGCTGTGCCGATGTGAGTACACAGCGTTTGGCAGACATAAAGGTCAAAGGAAAGTAAAGCAGATTAGTTCCACTGAAGAGACAACAAGAGAAGAATTTTATCACTAGGGAGACACTAGGGAGATGTA
>CABFOQ010005227.1:2814-17058 GCA_900660455.1 Gephyroberyx darwinii | reverse complement strand
CCCCTTCCGCCTCTCTCCTCTTCCACCCCTATTGTTAAATTCAGACAGGCTATTTATATCTTTCTGCCTGGCTGCCTCACCTCCCACTCCCTTAACAAGGTTTGCTTTATTGTTTCTGTGTGTGTGTGTGTGTGTGTGTGTGTGTGTGTGTGTGTGTGTGTGTGTGTGTGTGAGTGTGTGTGTGTGGTGCTGCACTGCGCAGCCTAAGGGGGCATCTCTGATCTCAGGCAGCGTTGGCCCACTCACACTGACTGAGAATGCCAAAGCAGAGCACACTAATCAGACTGGGGAGATCATCAGCCATTAGCATCAAGTCATCAGAGCTGCATGAGCGGAGACGCAGAGCTAACGCTTTGTTTCGTTGTGCATCCAGATAATGATGCTAGTCGCGTCTCAACGACGGCCCACTGGAAATCAACAGGGAAAGAAACTAGTAAACTCAGTCGGATATGCTAAGAGGTGGTAGTGTGTGTGTGTGTGTGTGTGTGTGTGTATTATGTGCCGTATACTAACAGTGATGAGTTGCTGAGTTGTCAAAGGCTCTCTTTAAGTGTGTGTGTGATGCATTGTGGATCAACACCTGGATACGGCTACTGTCCTCCTTCATATCCTGTTTGGATGTATTACTGTTGAGTATGGGTTTAATTCAAAACACTTTAGCTGTCTGCCTGCTGGACCTAATGGGCTCTGTCTGCATTTCTTATGAGTTTGAGTTTGATTGGCTCCACTGTCCAAGTTCAGTCAATCCCAGAGAGGCATTAGAACTGATGTTTAGATGGTGTTTCTACCCAGCTGTGATGCATTGTGGGCACGCTCTGGGATACGGCGAGTCTTTCATAAGAAATATTTCCTCTAATGAAATAATGCCTGTTTTGATGTCCTTGAATAAGAGTTTAATCTAAAGCACTTTAGTCAGCCCACTGGGACAATTATGCATGAAGTGTCATATTTCATGCAACAACTCCATAATATTATTGCACTCGTTAATATATTGCTGTGCACAAGCCAAGGTCAGCGTTTGGCTTTCATCGTTTCATCTGCGTTTCTCAGGGGAGTTCACTCTCAGATGATCCATACGGGCCGAGCTGATTGTTGAAAAAGACCTCGTGTGACAGTTTGTCTAAATATGGCAACAATAACAGCTAGCAGCAACAGACGCAGCTAACCTGGCATCACTCATGCCGAAAGAGAATAGGAAAGATGGAGAGGGCTCTCCAGGGAACCAGGCAGATGTGTTTTGTGTGTCTGTCTGTCTGTTTTCTGTCTGCCAGTCACGCATGTGCTTGTATGTCTGGCTAGGTTTGTATGGGGGTTTAAATGTTGAGCAATGCTGATGGTCAATAGTATTTTGTCATTAGAGTTCCCAATTGCGTATTATGTGACTGACATTGATTTTGCCCCATTCAACAGCCCCCATCCCTGATGAAGGCAATTTTAGCTGTCTGCATGTGGGAAAGGTGCCCCAGTATGATTGCCTTAATGTCGTTCAATTTAAGCTCCTTAGAAATGTCTTCTCCTTAACCTTCACATCTATGACATCCACAACCGTTGGCGTTATGGACTGTTGGTTTCGAGAGGCCGGTGGGGAGCATTTGAAGTGCTTCACAGTGTTGTGACCAAAGCAAAGCCTGTCAGACGTCGTGCCTCCCCGAACGTCCTATCACACAGACCGTGGGGGGACGGAGAGCAAAAGCTGGCACAGATTAGTGTCATATCACTTCATGAATAGAATCCAGAAGTAAACAAGAGTACACATGCAAAGCAAGACTCATCCTCCTCTTGTGTATGCATGGGGAGGTTTGACAAGGAAGGCCATTGGATAGGGAGTTGGGTCGAACAGACCCGACAGGATGAATATCGTTGTTGTCGGATGAAAAACAAAATGTCAACTTTTCAGCGTTTTTAATGCAGTGCAGTTTTTATCTGTTTCTAAACTCAACACAGCCCATACACACTCTGCACTGTGATAACAAAGAGACAGGCGTCCTTTCATGGCCATCTCTGTGGCATTGTTTCATATTTAATGACAGCATGGTCAACTTTGAAGGAGATAATTATTAATTGAACATGGGACATGGTGGCAGGGAGGGGAAAATACAATTACCATTTCAATAGCAGGGAAATGGATTCCCTATATTCTCTCAGTCTGTTCCTTATTAAAGAACAGGGCACTCCCACAGAAGTGTGTGTGTGAGAGAGAGAGAGAGTGTGTGTGCTTCATTTCTGTTTGTGTTTATGTCGCCTACTTCAAGGCCAAGGTGTGGCCACACATACAGGAACACACTTCAGCGACGGTCCCATCATCACCATGTGAGATTGACTTTTTGATTGCTTTCAGGGAGTGGCAGCGAAGGCATTATTCTGTGATTACTGCCTGATTATTCTCCCACCAAAGTGCCTCTCCAGCACAATCTCCAGATTTCCTGCCTGGGCGTGAGTGGCGGGCGGAGCACTTGACTGACAGCTGGTAAATGATGTCATTAGCATCTCCTTAGGTAAATGGAGCAGCGGCGACAGTCGATTGGCCGGCGAGAGGGGACAGTAATTTGTTACGGCTGATGCATCGTCGATGATGGATGAGGGGGGGAGGCTCTGGGAGAGAAAGTGTCTGACCGTCCTGTGAGAAAGAGAGAGAGAAGAGTCTGTGTGGCCAACTCTTCATTACGTGTACTAGACGGCTCATGGGACACCAGGGTTTAATTACTGTTGGTCTGCTGTCTGTTGCTTATAACGTCCCGTCAAAACAGATACAGGAGAGAGTGGCAGTGTGAGAGGAAGGGTAGAGCGAAAGGTTGACAAGACGAGATAGAACCGAGAAATCTTGGATCATCACGTCTGACTAAGAAGACGATCATACGGTTGTTTCAGGACGAGTCTGTGCTCGGTTTCATTGGTAGAATGCAGCTAAGACGAAGCGAGTACAAAGTCAGCTTTCATCACCGTCCTATAGGATGCCCTGAGTACAGTCCGTCACGCTGCTCCTCCTGTGATTCCACATGAAACCAGACTTCTTCTCTTTTTCGGTATTAAAGGGTCAGGAAGAAGCCGAGCCTAGATTTATCGCAAGTTTTTATTCAGTTTTGACATCATCTCACCTTCGCCAAGGTGTTCTCTGAGCCGTCAGATGGGCGAAAAAAAAGAATATTCATAATGACTCCCCCGTCGTGAAGGGACCATGTGTTCCTGTTAAATGTGATGAATATAGTGCAGCCACATGGGCCAGCAGGATTGTTTTTCCTGCCGGAGACACGGCTCCAAACAAGGCATATTAATGAACACTCCCCAGGGAAGGTGCTGCAGAAATACCAAGGGCTACACGGTAGTTGGTCTCTGGAGCCTGTGGACGGATCTGGAAGATGAGAAAGGGACTCACCTTAAATAGCTGAGCATGTTAGAAAAACATAAAATACTTAGAAAGTTCCTGCAAAGACATGAATAAAGCCCATCAGGTTTCTTGCTGTTTTATTTCTTTTGGAATTTGCCTCCCCTGTGCAATCTGCCTTGGCGCTGCAGTCTGATTATCTTCTGTGCAAAACATAAATAAACTAAACTAAAGCTTATGATTTTCACCGGTGATCTGAGGCTCTTTTATACGATAATATAACTTTGTTTTGCTGTTCTTGATAGTTCCAACTCTGCTATGTGTTGTGCAACAAAAAAATTAGAGTGATCGATCATCGGTTAGCGTAGCGCTACTACACAGTGACAGGCCATTTGTAACTTTAATGGGAAAATTAATTTGAGACTTAATTATTAGGATTATACTCTACAGTGTGTGTGCGCGTGGGTGTAAATTTATGAAGGGCAACGGTGTGAGGTTGCAGTGGACAGGAGTGATGAATCTCACATGCCATGATTGCAAACTGTGGTTTCATCTATTTTGTACAGACAACAGGATAATACCAGGCCTTCCATAGAGGTGACACAGAGGGTAGCTATGGATGGATAAAAGGATGGGTGGACAGACAGACAGATGAATGAGTTCCTGTGTCCTAGACATGGCTGGTTCAAGCCTGAAGCTCTCCTAAACACAGTCACCTCTCTAGAACCAGTCATGACCAGTTGAACATACTTAGATCCACTTTTCTGCTCATCCTAGCCCAAAACTGTGCTATTGCTGACTTTCTAAACAAGTGGATAACTTGTTTAGCGGCGTGAGCAGGCTGGAGCAGAGTGTGACAGCCTGGTCTCTCATTGTGGGTTCGCAGAACATCAAGGGTCACACAGGTTCAAAACCTGCTGTTGTGACTTATACTGAAAATGCATCCACTGACAAGTCCAAGGACCTGCCAAATCTGGTGTACAGTATCATGTACAGTACCATCGCTAACTGCAGAGCTCAGGTGTAGCATTCCTACAGTAGTGCTTCCCAGTCAGACTGTATGTGTTTATTGTTTTCCCTTTTTATTGCATGTTTTATTTTCCAAGGTCACTTTGTTGCCAGTTTTTTAGGCAATACACTGTAATTACCGCCTCTGAACATATTTACATCCCAAAAGCTAATCCCCGGATTAAATTGTATAATCAGTGAGAAAATGACTGCTTTTTTTTCATTGTTTTTTTTTTTGTGGTGGGAGCTGAGTATTACCTCTGGGGCTTATCGGATCTAGAATTAGAAATGGGTTAATTCCTTTTTGTGGCGCTCCCGCCATGTAGCACCAACTTCCCAAATAGGGACTTTGAGCCAGGCCACTTCTTTACGCGTTTTATCACAGCGAAAGCGACGCTGATGCAAGAGGATTATCCTCGATCGCCCGTGTCATCTGAGGTTTTCTGTTTTTTTTGTGTTGCTGGACTTTTCATATTTCATACTGTGTCTTATCTATTTTAATACTCTCACCCCCCTGGCTCGCCCTGACTAGTGAGAGTCCAGTTTAAGCTCCAGAGGTTAGCGAGTTGATGAGTAATCGCCTTGCAGTAAACACAAACGGCAACAACAGTATTACATAAGACTATGTTTCGTATCTTAGTTCACTGGGTTTTGGCAAAGTTGTTAAGGTTGTGTTGAAACACAATAATAGAAAAGAGGAGCAGAGAGATTATATACACATATGCACTTTTATCCCAAACACACACAAGTATAAATACAACATCCATACTGAAAGCCGTATCGTTTCTCAGTCTACTAGAGTCGATATACTGTGGGGAAAGCTCATAGAGGTTGGGAGTAATTGTTGGTCCTCAAGCATTTGATCACTGAGGCGAGTAGAGAACAGACAAAATACAATACAACAAAATCGAAGAGAACAGAAGACGCAATCTACTTCTCTCTGTCACCTCAATAATGAACAGCGGGTCTGATCCAATGAATCAGCATCTGCAGCCTCAGAGCCGTCTGCTAACAAGGCTGATCTGTAATCAGGGCTGCTTGTCGCTTCTACCACCACGCTATCTGCACTCACTGGAAGAGCACTGCTTGACTTGGCCAGAAAAAATGCTAGGAAGCCACCTTTTTACAGGTTATGTTACATCGTGTTAATCATTTCAATATGTCTGGAATGATTTTTCCTCTCAGCCAAGTCCCTTGTGGATAGTTTGAATTATATCTTTTCACTGACTTGTGTGAGTGTTTCAATTTTAATTATACAAAACAGATAAATTGTGAGTACGAGGCTGATAAACGCTACGTCGTCTATCTAGACTGACAGGTTTTTTGTCGGTGCGGCGCAACTACGGTCTACCCTGCAGGCTCTCATTTCCTCTCCCCGCCAAAACATACAGGGATGGAGGGCTGATTGGCAGAAAGAACGTACAATGACCACTCTGTTGGTTTTATCTCCAATTAATATGGGTCTAATCTGTGGCGAGCGGATCAAAGCAGCCAGGACTGTGAGATGATGATGGCGTGGAAGTGGCTGTCACGGAAGATTTCAGCTCAATGCTGAGTTTGGGCTTTCAAGCTACTTCTGTTTCCTAGAGGCTGGAGGGTTTTGTATTGGAGGTGTGTAGGAGGCGAGAGGACGTTTGTGTTGTGGACAGAATCGGTGCTTTCAATACAGCAACACAACCTAAAGAGTTTGTTTACCAGTGACTGATGCTGGTCAATGCAGAGCCCTGGGCTTTGTTAGGCCACTGGTTTGAGTCCTGTCATGCTTCTGCAACCACAGTCAAGCTAATAGGCACAGCTGGAGTATTATGGGTGAGCTCTCTAAACACTCTCCACTGATGCATGATACTGGGCCTAATAATTGACTACCCACTGTTGAATTATTCCCCCATGCTCTTTTCCTCTTGAGGTTGAACGCACTGGACTGGATTACAGCTCCAGTTCTGTTAAAATGCACATCATTAATCCTTTTGAGAACGAAAAAGAACTTTATATGCTTCCCTGACTTCATAAAATAGGGAAAGGGTTTGGTTTTCACCTGACTCCTGTTAAGCCACTCTATCTTTGGCTGACTTGCACAACGCACACACACACACACACAAACTGTGACTCCTGCATCCATGATGACCTCACCCCCTCCTCCTCCGCCACTCTATCCTGTAGGTAATGCAGGTGGTGAGGGAGCAGATCATGCGAGCGCTGACTCTCAAGCCTAATTCCCTGGACCAGTTCAAGAGTCGCCTGCAGAGCCTGAGCTACACCGAGATCCTGAAGATACGCCAGTCCGAAAGGATGAATCAGGAAGACTTCCAGTCCCGCCCCATCCTGTGAGTCAACCAATCAGTGATCAGTAGAATGGTATCACGTGCACTAGGCCAGACCACAGTGAAACACAGTGTAAAATCCAATGATGTATGCCCACGCACTTGTCAAAGGGTTTTTATTGGTTGCCTGAACTTGCCTTGCTTTCTTAACCAACTGAAGTTTCCCACAAAGAGCTTGTTGGGCAATCTAGATAAGAAAACGCTTCCACCTGAATCATTTCTGACAGTGTTGTTCCCAAGAAAGTCACTTCTCACCACAGGAAGAAGAGACTCTTAGTGATACATTTATGTAGTTAATAGTAATTCCTCATCCCATCTATCTGCTCAACAAAACAACCCTGGTCACTAATACTCTCTTAATGCTTCTTTTTTGTTCTCTTTTTCCATTTGTCAAACAAATACCAGCTATTGGCATGAAGCAGGGTGCACCTGCGCTCTCCTCTTACGATTGAAAATCTGCATTAAAATCAAATTGGCAGTCCAAATAAATACTGCATTAACGAGCCTCCACCTCATTAAGCCTGGAGAGCCGGTCTCATATAGATCATTCATTGACTGATCATGGATACAGACCCTGGAAGGGAGAATATTGTATTGTCTTGCCTTCGTTTTAATGGGGTGGTTAGCACTATTTAAAAATCGTTTCACTGGGAGAGCCTGTCTGTTTGAACAGCAATCAATGCTAAGCCAAGGGCTTATTCAGTCGATATTGGAAGGGTAGAGATCAAACTTTTGCAACCAACTAAGGCTTGTGGAGAAGGCAAAGCAAAAACGAGGAAAGTTAAGCAAAGCAATTGGTTATTACTGGTGTGTAGTGAATGACTTTGGATGGTTTAAGGAAATGAAATTGTTAAGCTGATATTGATCCTTTTACGATTCAAATCGAAGCAGTGCCTTCTGTAGAACATCTTCATTCAAGGCAGGACTTAATTCAGCTTTGGTTCCTGTAAGCAAATTTAAGTATTTTGCAACAAAATGCTGGTTTTGCAGTGTGTGTAATTTTGTATTTACATAACGTTGCTTATGCCAAAATATTTTAGTTTCTATAAACAGGCTCTTATCAAAAATTCATGCAGCGGAACTGCTGAGGAAACATTTATGAGAAAATATTAATGCACAGCCTAACTTTAATGCAGTCCTCTGAAAATTAGGATGGGAAGCGGCTGAGGCTAATGCATTACTGATCCTCAATTCTACTTGTTTAGTTCTTGTACAGTATTTGGCTGATTTAAAGGTACTTGCCAGTATCTGTCTATTTCCACAAAGATGTTAATGGATTTTTGTGCCACTTTCAGGTCTGAGGGCCTCACTTCTTTCTCCTCCATCATATAATAGGAACACTTGATGCTAACCAAAGAGTGCTTTCCTCGCTGATGTCTGCCAGCACAAGATTTCAGCCCCTTAATGCAATTGTCTGTGATTTTCCACAATCACTGGAAATAATCAGTTCCAATGAAACTATTTTCTGAGATGACAGTGCCATCTAAAACTCCATGTTGCCTATGCCTAGCTTGGTCAGGCCAATAGTGCATGGTATAGCCCAGCCATCATCATCAATCCTCGCTGGTGTATGTGGGTAATGAGCCTCTACTAGCTCTCCCTTTAAACTTGTCAAACCACAGATCAATGTAATGACTGGAGTCCACTGATGAGGCTGAAACACCCGACAGGGTTGGTGGCCGGGAGAGGGATGGAGGGAGGAGAGAAGGGGATGAGCGTAAAGGGGAGCAGAAAAAGAAAGATAGACAAGTATGTGATCAGGAACACGACTGGGGGAAGTACAACACGATAATGATCTCTCGTTAGAAGTGAATAGCCAGCGTGTGCCTGACAAAACCTGTAAAATCACGTCTCTGAAGGAATAAGAGAGTGAAGCATTACCCAGGTAGAGAGAGGAGGGACCTTCAATCATGATGAAGGCCAATAAAGGATCGGGAGAGGTACTGCTAGGAGAGTTACTATACATAATTCAAGCTGACTAGAGCTGTGTGCTTAGCATTCATATGCAACACAGACACGCATGTATGCGCATGCATGCGTAAATGACCGAGATCCAAGCAGAATGTAGAGCAGCACAGATTTTCACTAATGAGCCTTTTGGGAAGCAATACGAAGCTTTGTGTGAGTGTGTGTGTATACATGCATATGTGTGCATGCAGGCATAGCCATGTATTTGGCATGCACGTGCACACGTCTTAACGCACTTTCCCAGCCCATCTACTGTGTTCCCTCCTGACAGTCATAATCCAAGGGATTTTGTCAGTCAGATGAATACTGCATGCTGCCAGCAGCCCTGGGTGAATTATAATAGAAATCTCTTCCAATTCTTGGAGCGTCTGCTAGTCTGCTACCGCTCGCTAGCAGACCAGATGGGTGTGGTTTACACAATTCAGATCATTCTCTTGAACAGGATCATGTGTATTTATTTTCTGTTTTTCTCAACTGTGTGTGTGTGTGTGTGTGTGTGTGTGTGCGTGCGTGCGTGCGTGCGTGTGTGTGTGTGTGTGTGTGTCCTATACAGGGAGCTGAGGGAGAAGATCCAGCCAGAGATCATGGAGCTGATCAAACAGCAGAGGCTCAACAGGCTGTGTGAGGGAACCTGCTTCAGGAAGATCAGTAGCCGCAGGAGGCAAGGTGAGAGACACACACACACACACACACACACACACCTTCATACATACGAGCACCAGAGGTTATCCTTCCTTCATCCGCAGCATATAACAACAGGGGCATTGAAATTCACAAACATATTTAATGCACACTCACCCGCACACACACACACACACACATTCCCCCTTCACTAGCCATCCATCATCTGCAGCCTCATCCCTCCTCATTTTCTCCTCATCACTCAGCTCCCTCTGCTGTCTCCACAAGGACCCGCCTTCTCTCTTCTTTCTCTACACCAGGGATCAGCAACTGGCGACCCGTGGGCCAGTAGTGGCCCAGGAAAAGAAAATTCTGGCCCGCCAGTAGTTTCTAGTTATTGTAGCACCAACAATCTATTCACATAAACTTTTTTTTTTAATTTTTCCAAAAATATATAGTAAGACGACTGTATATTCACTCAAAAGGATTCTCCTAACAGAATTTTGGTAATCAACTCCCCCTTCTTCCCGTTCGGTTCATTCCTATCCTTCACGAACCGGTGCCCGAGTCAGTGCTCAGCACTGGAACCAGATGACCTTAAGAACCGGTCCACGTTTCCAACAATATAGAGGCCAATGTTATGGGCGTCACAAAATTTTTCAAAATTCTTTTAAAATTAAAAAGCATGGGCCACGACAGACGGAGACGGACGCTTTTCAGCAGCGTCTCCCCGGCCGGCACACCTTGCGTCCGTCCCAGCAGGTCAGCCGCGGGCAGGTGTTGGTGGAAAAGCACTAAGTCAGTAGTCTACACTGAATTCAATTTCATATTTGCAGAGAAAAATATCTTCATTCTTCAAAGCAAAGGGTGAAAGCCAAAGCCCCATCACAAGTGGGGTTGACAGCTCAAGAGATACGGCGAGTCAAGATAGAAATCTGATCTAAAAGGTCCATCCATGTGGAATTCATATTGGTATTTACATCTATTATGTATTAGTCCAGAGATCAGGCCAGTGACAGTCAGCATGATGCAAGAGACAAACATGTTGAGGTCACGCAGTGCGCCAGCTTGCACTTCTCTCTGTGCCCCCTCAGATGTTTTGGGTGCATGTCGCCCTGCCTGTGGCTAAACCTACAGAAACCTGAACGTTTTGGTGTGAGAATAAAACTGCTCAGGCTACTGATGGACGTTAATGTTTCTAATAAGGAAAACAATTTATTAAAAGCATATGTAGAATGGGATTACATTTCGGTCTTCAATACATAGTTATATTATGGTCTGGCCCACTGAGCAACTGCACAAAATAACTTGGCCCGAGGCTAAATGTAGTTGCCGACCCCTGCTCTAAACCATCCCTCCCTCCCTCTATTCTCTTTGTTTTGCGAGAGCCCCACTAGTATCACAGGAGATTGTTGAAGCCGCTGGCTGCTGTGTGAATCCACAGTCTTAATAGCGGCTACCAATTCCTCTGGCTCTCTCAGTCTTTGCGGTGGAGCCATTTAATGACATTTAATGCCTTTAATTCCTGGAAGAACACAAACAGACGCGACCTTCTTTTCTCTCGCTCTCAAATAAGCCTACATACGCGTAGAGATGCACAAACAAACTCTCCTCCTGCCTTTACATACACAGATAAAAGGCAACACAAACACGGAAAGGCAAAGGAGGTATAAACACATGCATGCGCACTTGTCAAGATAAATGCCAGATGTTCAACAGAAGCCTTTAGAGAAAGAAATCAAATGAAAGAATGACGAAATCTCAAACCCTGCAGTATGGAGAGTATTGAGGTACAGAGATGCTCCTGTTTCAGGTCTGACTGGTTTGTGGTGCCATAATGCCTTATTGGGACTCTGAGGCAAAAGTCTCACGTGCACACAGCCACCTGCAGACACACACACACAGAGTATAGATTCATTCTCCATACTGAGCATTCACACACACTCAGAGACTTGCTCCTGCGCTCCCTTGACGTAATTTAGTGAAGAGAAAGTCGTCCTTGTCAGTGAGTCACTAGAGGAAGAGAAGGGCAGAGAGAGAACATTCAGCAGCCACTTCAGATAGGAGCGTATTGGATTCATTCAGCCTAATATCGTGTTTCACACTTTCTGTCACGAGAGAGAGGGAGAGAGAGACAGAGAGGGAGGAGTGAGAGGGAGAAAGAGGAGTAGCACTGGTATTTAGCCTGTATAATATGCTGCTCTCCACAGCCAAAGAGGATTTAATCTGCCTGAGACCTGATCCCTTCACTCTTCTGTCCTCCCTCTTGCACTTTCTGTCACCCCTCTCTGTCATTTTTCTCTCCGTCTACACACACACACACACACACACACACACATACAAATGCATAAAGAGAAATAAAGCACAATGACACTCACAGGTCCTGGGTTTGTTTGGCTGATTGTAGGAGTGGTTAAAGGAATGATATTGCATTACGGTGATCAGTTCCCTGCAGAAACCCTGTATCTCCAATAAGTCAACTTGAATTGAGGAAAAACAGGTAGATTTTCCCTACCTTTTTGGCATTTTATAGCGCATGATCATTGATTTGTCTTGGCAGCTGTCATCTAGACATTGTCAACTGTCTGTTCGGAAAATGGAAAAATTGAAAAGAAAAGCAAACAAATGATATGAGTAGGGAGGTTTCTGTAGGACGGACATGCAGGTGAAATGCATCACCCAGATTGAATATCTACACTGCTCGTGGTCGGGTGATTTAGCCTTGTCTGGCTCTTCTGCAGCAGCGTGCTTTGAATGGAGTCTCACATTACCAAGAATTCCTTGTCGGACGAAAAACACACCACACACATACTAAACATCAAAACAAAGAGGCTTAAGGCCATTGAGGAACTGTAGTGTGCAGACCCACACACACCGGTACATAATCCAGTTCATCAGCCCCACAGGATTGAGTTTACTACCCTAGCCTGTAGGATTACGGCGGCTTTAATCTGCAGCAGCAGCACGCAGTTTGTAGCCGAGACGTCTGCCTCCTCAGCTAGGACACGAAGGAGTCATTCCTCAAGGGCATGCCATTTCTCTCAACACTCTCTCAACACCTTCCTTATCTGTCGGTCCTGGTGCATGTGTGTGCACGTATGCCATCTCCCACTTTCATATGCCTCTCCTTCCCTCTCTATTTTCCTCTCACTTCCATTTCTCTCCCTCCCTCCCACCTCCCTTTTTCTCCCAGTCATCTCTCTTCTTCTCTCCATCCTATGTCTATCATTCCCTCCCTTTCCTCTCTCTCTCTCTCTCTCTCTCTCCCCCTCTCTCAGCTGACAGTTGACATTTTTCAGGTTTTGTTCTCAGGGTGGTACTTATATCCATGCATTGACAATGTGAAGAGCACTTTGCCTTGCAGTCCCGAGGCAACGCTGTCTTTGAGCAAGAATAAAAGGAGCCCTATAACTATAACGCTGCGTTCTGCACTCGGACCCCTCGCTTCATTCAGTACTAGGAGGTCACAAGAGATGGGATGATAAATAAGAGGGTCTGTCTACTGTCAGGATATGATCTTGGTTTATCAGGAGTCAGTATTGTTCTTGTCTTTCGCACACTCCTCAATCATTCAGATGTATTAGCGCTCCACTACTGTTATGTGTCTTGGCCTACCTGGAGGGGCTCCTTTTAAATCAAATTCCTCCATCAAATATTAATTTAGCTGCTCTTCAACGGGGATGCTTCTTCTTTCTCCCTTGCAAAGTGCCGGTATGCCTGTGAGAAGGCAAAGCGTCTCGCCCAGAGTGGTGGTATTTTTAAGTTTTGAAGACAGATCACCTGTACACACAGTCTTTTAAGAGCAGTGTGCTAGCAGGTAAAAGCATGTGCGGCACAGGCAGGTTCCCACTGCTGCACTAAAGCAACAGCAAACATGGAAATTGGGCGTATTTCTGTTGAATCTTATAGATTGCCCATATTTCTCTCAGTTGTATGAGACTAAGACAATTGTAGTTTCAAGTGGAAATACCATACGAGAGTGAAGCTAATGAAATCCAAGAAAGGGGATACAAATGGCAAGGTCTTCCAGCCAAACGTATACGTGCTTGTACACACAGACGTGCACACACAGGCACAGGCACACACACCAATCATGCTGTCAGTCAAGCTGAGCAGTAAGTAGTTGATACCATCCTCTCCCTGAACCCCCTCTGCTCACAGCCGCCACACACGTCTCTACCCGCTCCCCATGGACTAGTGTGACTCTGCATCAGCCTGGTGCTGCCAACAGTCTATTTTCAGCAATTAGAATTTGGACTGTGCCACCCAGGCGTGCGCCAGCCAGACCTCCCCAGTCTGTGCCTACTTATTGCCAGCTTAGCTCAGTGCCCACCTTGGCATGGCACCACTAGGCTCGCCACTGAGGGTGCTGGTGGTGGTGGTGCGCAGTGCTCTGCACACACAGCTGTCAGTTGCAGGCCTCCACTGCTGGGGGCTCGCTCATGCCATCAGCACACACACTCGACAGGATCAGCAGTAACGCCCTTTGTTGATCTTTACTTGAAAGTTGATAATGGCCGACTATGCCCGTCTATGGATGTTCCTCATGTATTTATTTGTCACAGGTCTTTGCCGTGCTCTTCTGTAGATGACTCATGTAATCCCATATATCATATTGATGTATTTCCTAACTCTCTATCTCGCTCCTGTGGTGTCTACAGTTTGGATTGTTGCCTCGGCTGATGTGGCCACTAACAGTGTATGAGGTTCCCATATCGAAGGTAGAAAAACTAGAAAGGATGATTAACTCATTTATTAGAAAATGGCTTGGAGCCCCACGCTGTCTGAGCAGTGTGGCCTTGTATGGAAAGGGCATGCTAGAGCTGCCGATATCTAGTCTGACAGAGGAGTACAAGTGTGCTAAGGTTAGACTGGAAATGACTCTGACCCAGTCGAAGGATCCAGTGGTTAGAAGTGCAGCGCCCACAGTTAAAACTGGAAGGAAGTGGAAGCCAAAAGAGGCAGTGCAGCAAGCACAGGCAGCCCTTAGACATAGGGACATCG
>CABFOQ010005223.1:5392-20940 GCA_900660455.1 Gephyroberyx darwinii | reverse complement strand
ATTTGTATATTTTTATATATTTATATATTTTTTATATATTTTTTATTCTTTATTTTTATTATTCCTATTGTAATTTTTATTATTGTGTTATTCTATGTCTCTGTTGCTGTAACAAAGAAATTTCCCCCCGAGGATTAAACCTACCTTCCTTCCTCTCAATCTTACAATCCATTTCACCTTTTCTCCTTTCCTGCAAACTCTTCCTGTCTTCCTTTCTCTGCAGATACGGAACATGTGGAAGGTGGCACGGGGAATTCAAAATCCTCTTACGAATCATTTGATATCAACTCCTCTCGAGAAAGTATAGGCTTGCAGCTTTTTCAAAAACTTTTAAAAAACAATTGATTTGTGATCTTTCTCTTTCAGTATAAAAGCTTAAAGGAAAGGATCAACCCAGATAAAAATAGACTTAAAAGTGTTTCAAAACCGGTTATGGTTAAAACTGGTTATTTCAGTGTCATTTAAAACAAGAATAAATTACAACCTTAGACCAAGATTATGTCTGCCAAGCCTCCTGTTAAAATCAGAGTAGGGTAGAAGTCCTTTATGGTAAGTGCAAGTTAGGCCAGAGACATTTTGTTTAGTGCTCTAATGTACTACAATGCACATATATGCACTGCGAGTCACGAATCAATAAAGAAATGTAATAATTATAAGTCTGAAATTGATTTTCACCTCGACTCTTTGATACTGACAGTGAATTTTTATACTTTTGTTCTCTTTTCAGATTCCTGCAGAGTTTCACCTAAAAGCTCTCTGATAATTGGGATGTGTCAGCCACCAGCCACCCACACACATATCTCACCTCTCGCTGTTCCTTCACCACACACAACTTCACACTGATCTTCCCCCCACACACAAGCACAAAGTCCCACCCCTCCTTTCCGAGCCCTGCTGCCATTTCCACATCCTCAGTTCTTTTTTGTGCATCCCAAAATATTCAGACACATCATTCCGACATTTCGACATCTTGCGCCGCAATCCAGATGTGTGTGTTCTGCCCAATGGTAAACAAAAAGCTATGACCCCCAGCTGGTGATCATCCTCATGTAACTGATACTACCCAGAAAGCATTTGATGGAGGGCCACATGCATGAGGTAGTCAATTTCAACAGGAAACCAAAACATTTCACTGTTATAATAGCATGGTAAAAACTTAAAACAGCTTTGGAAACTGTCCCAATTTCACAAGATGATGCAGATCACCGCTATAGTTAAGATATCGTCTTAACATCTATTCAGCATCAAAATACTTCCTAGGATACTTACAGTGACGTTTACTATGAATTTGTCTCATTGCCCAGCCTAAAAGGTTGGGCACACTCTCTCCCATGAACAAAAAGGTAGGTTTACCCTCCGCTACTCCCCTTTGGTTCTCTTCTTCTCTCGCTCCCCTCCGGTCCAACCTGTACTAGGAGCTACCGGTCTACTCAATCTCATCCTGACCTCCCAGTGACACCGCCCTGTGGTGTGTCCCTCCGAGATGCAGACTGTGAATCAAGTGTGAATAAACAGCCTGTGTGCTGCCAGAAAACATCCCGGTCTATTTATATCTCCTGTGAATCTCAATGAGACGCTCATTTGGATTTACGTTATAAAACGACTCTGTGCAGAGGGCATTGTTCCCTCGTCAGGTGCTCGGAGGCCCGGTGAATGCTGCTTGGCATCGTTCCTCCATGTGGGTTATCCCACGGTGGCTCGCGGCAATTCCGCTTTTCACTCCCCGTCTTTGTCGCTTAAGAAAGACGGATGACTGTATGCAAACACTGACACGCAAAGCTTCTCGCACAAGCCCCTTTGGCCCTCTCCTACGCTTCCTCTTGCGGAAAGATTCTGGGAGAGCGATGTTTGTCTGTACTGTCTTTCTCTGCTCCAACAAACAAACAGCCAGATTCTCCTTCCCCGAGCTCTGACATAGCCAGACAAGCGCTTTTTTAAAATTATTTATTGAATCTCTACGATGCTTTCGGGGAGATTGGTGCAGCAAAAGTGCATCGTGGAAATACTGGATGAGTGCACAAGCACATAGGGGTTGCGGTTTCCAAACTCTACCCATTATACTATGTAGACTTGGATCTGGCCACTAGCCAACCCGTCTGACTGCTCGCTGTCAGTGTGTCCGGGCGGTGAGTGATGCTCAAGGGTGCAGACAGGTGCTAAATGAAATTGATTGGGCCTAAAGAGGCCCGGTCTTCCTAGTCAACGCCACTCTGTTGCCTGTGCTTTTTCTAACAGCCTAAATGGATATAAGTGGAGGAGCTTGGAGGTGATCAGGAAGCAGGCGAGGGCATACTGATTAGGTCATGGTGGAAAAACAGGGAAAAAAAGAATAGAAAAGACAGGTAATGCATCACAAGTGAAGGCAAACCAGAGGTAAATTGGTAACGGATGTTTCTTGAAATTGTATTTTGTTACTCTAAATGGCTCTGTGACAGTTACTAACCTTGACAATAGTGGGGAAAATGGGGGACCCAAAATGGGGGTTTTCTGACACCGGTGCCTCCAATTTCTACCTGACTATAGAAAATATATCTACCACGGCTCATACTATCAATAATAACTCATAACTCACAAATTTGTATCATTTGTGAGTTATGACACAGCAAATACCACACATCCCAGCTCACAAATGCGTGGCTTCTTCAAATGCCTCAGGATTAAACTGCAGTGGGGAAACCCAAAGTGGAAAAAGTTAGAGGTGTATGGTCTGTCTGTGTGTGTGCTTGTATTTCGTGAGCATATGTTTGTGAGTGTGTATCGGCGAATAGGCACCCACAGCCTTATATAGAAACAGGTGCCTTTGCACTTATAGTGGCTCTATATATCCTCCAGTGTAGTGATTTCTCAGGTTCTGGGGCTCGCTAATCAATGCCACCCTGAAGCCCTCCATTGCCTCCACAGCCCAATAGTATAATTGCATCTCTATTCTTAATAGAAAATGAAATGGAAATCAATTCTAATGCTAGTGGCTAGTATATCTACCCAACCTCCCCAGTCCTCTCTCCTATATACCACCTCGAAAAAGAAGGCACTGCCATACCATGAGAATAAATCTAGAAGTCTATTTTGTTGAAACTTCTTCTTCTTCTTAATGTCTCCCTCTGTCTCCTCCACCTTTCCCCACATCACTTTGTCTGCCAATCCCCTTTACTGTCTCTAATCCCCGCTCCCAGCTATGCCCGTGTCATATTTCCGGCAGGGCTGTTCCACCAGGATGCCCTCTGAGGCTGCCAGCGACACCCTGCAAGGCTTCCACTCCACAGTTTATGGTGTGACTCCATATGACAACTCCCATTGGTCCGTCTCTCCATTCCTTCTGCCGTGCGCCGTCTTCCAGTAATCAACCGCGACACTTCAGCGGAGCCGAAGTGTATCTGCATGCGAAACACAGCAGCCGCAAAACAAGCTGTTTCCAAGACACCCAGATTCAAGATCTGGCTCTAAATGCAGTCAGTCACGTCGACCGACACACGTTTCAGAGAAAAGTCAAAACAGCTTTTCATATTGGTGCCGCTTGTGAAACTGGCCTGTTTTGATTTGCGGATGTGTGTCAAGTGACAGGTGGAGGTTGTGGGGTTCGAAGGGTGTGACGTGTGTGTATGACAGATGGGACAGAAAGAGGGGCAAGTGCCTACAAAACAGACATAGGTCCTGTCAGACAGCCTCCTATACTCTACTTTGTAAAAGCAGCTGTCATACATACAACACACACACACACACACACACACACAGTTTTTATAAAGGTTAAGTAATCTTCCGTCAGTATCCATGTACCGATGACTGCTGAGTATCTGAGTATAAATGATGAGAAATTACTTGAAGAGGGTTGCAATTCAACAGTGCCACCAGCATTCCTCTATAAGAACTGCACTGGCAGCATTCAGTCCAAACTGTAATTACTGCTGTTGGTTTTCTTCTTATCACTTTAAAATGTGCATATGATATCTGTACATGTGTTCAACCTCAACCAATGCTGTAACTCAGACCTGATCTGATCACTTATTTTTATATTTGTGTGTTCCATACTCTAGGAGGGCTGTTCCAAAAGATTTGGTCTCGGTAAGAGAGCCTTTGAAGTGAAAGAACAAGGCCACAACGCCCTGCAGCAAAAAATGAGTAAGTAGTAAG
This sequence comes from Gephyroberyx darwinii, assembly GCA_900660455.1. Taxonomy (NCBI): domain Eukaryota; kingdom Metazoa; phylum Chordata; class Actinopteri; order Trachichthyiformes; family Trachichthyidae; genus Gephyroberyx; species Gephyroberyx darwinii. The sequence goes on along the minus strand of CABFOQ010005223.1, from coordinate 16,812 downwards.
CAGCACACACTGCTGTGCTGTATCTATTGTATTTCACAGAGAGAGGGAGTGTAAAAAAACAACAAAAAAAACGATGTGAGATTGGTATTGGAAGCCTTGGAATTTATACTGTTATTATTTTTTATAGTCTGAGAGGGAAGGTGAGTGTGAAAAGCCTGCCTGAGTGTTTTTGTGATACTGCTTCAGTTCCTCTCTCCCTTTCTAATGCTGCTCAGCTTTTCTTTTCTTTTGTCAAAATAACAAATCTTGGTCTTTTTCCTTCTGGCTCTGTGTTGCTAACAAAACCCATCCTATCTATTTTATTTTATTTTTTAAAAAGAGCAGATGTATAATGCAGAGCCCCTTGTGTGGCACCACAGGTGTGTTACACAGATGTGGTGAGTCTGGTTGGGATGCTGAGTCTTAACAGGAGAGTCGAAGGGAAATCGGCATAGACGTGTGTGATTGTACTTCATGCCCGCGGGGCTGTTGGCTGTCTCTGTGGGCTCTCCCTGCCTCCCTTTCTGCCTGCATGCATCATTAAGCTGACCAACAGCTCTGCTCGCTGCGCTGTGCTGATGTGGCTGTGCGGAGGAGAACACAGACATAAACAAGCTCAGAGCACCTCGCTAATGCTGTTTGTCTTCTTTACAGCCCATTTTGCACACTGAACATGGATGTGGCTGAAAGGAAGCTCTTGGATAATAATCAATTACGTGAAATTAAGGGCCGGTCAACCTCGAACCTCGAATGTGCCTCGCCTTGCCTGCTGTTCTGAATCTGAGGTTCATTCGCGGTATTCCTCAAAATGAGTTCTTCATTAGTAGATAATGGCATTCCTACTTCACGGGATAGTGGGAGAGTGACGAGACATATTGGAGAGAGTGGTGGGGCTGACGTGTGACAAAGTTTGCGAGAGGGATTCAAACTCACAACGTTGTGAGTACTTTTGTGAGGCCACCAGGAACAGATAGCCAACGTTAAATTAAGTTTTTGTCTTTTCAAACTCTCTGTATAATGCTTTATAATATAATGATATAATGCTTGACAACATCTCAAGAAAAGAGAAGGGAAATTATACCCTCAAGAAAAGAGAGAAATTGATGCCTTTCTTTATGGATGCCATAAACACTTTATGTCTCCATGCAGGGCACAAACTCCCAGGAGGGCTGTTGATGTTGGACTCCTGTGATCTGTGGTAGCATGTAAAACTCCCCTCACTGCTGAGTTTCATGCTTGGAGGTTTAACTGTCACACCACATCCTCAGAGGCCATAGCTCTGTCCCGGAGTTCTCCAAATGTCACCAGCTGAAGGAGGCCTGATGCTGGGACGTGGTATTCCTCTGCTGTAGCGCCTCACAAACACCAGGATTCCCCTTTACTCTCTTATCTCAGTGGCCTGAGATACGCCACTCAGCCACACAATCCCACCGCCGACGGATTATGGTAATGCTATCTTAAGCCTTTTTTGTTTAACAAGCCACATATTGTGCGGTGGGACCTGCTTACAGTTAAGCTTTGAGTGAAGAAGATTAATTCAGATCTTTGATATGCAATATGCAACTTTCCATTTCGCTGTGGTAAGGGTGGGAAATAAAACTACTTCCAGGATGCAAGCTGTCAGCCAAGAGCACAGTCGTTGTGCAGAAAAAGAAGCTGTGTTGGTTTTTCAATTTCCCTGAGTTTCTACAATTTGCACACACTATGTGATACTTTGATTTTGAAAGGGTTCCACACAGATGAGAGGAGATGCTGCTGCTGCCTAATGGAGCAGCAGGGGGTCTTACAAGCAGGGAATGATTATTATTTCCATTTTCATCAAAACTACAGGGTGATTCCTTCACTACATTGTTTTATTAGTCACGCATAGGAGTATGATGTGTATCTTATGTCATGCTTAACTTGAATTCCCCTCCTACAGTCTACACTTTGGGGTTTCAATGGAGAATGGCCACTGTGGGTTAGTTTACGGTCATTAATTTAACAGCACCTGTTTGCCTTACCTTTATGAGTTTGCACCTGATCTGAGCGGACACCATGTGGCTGTTCCGCAGGTTGCCCACGCGGAACATGAGGCACAGTTTACCGTCTCGCTGAGATATCACTGCGTCCTGACTGAACATGAGCGTCTCTGCGCGTTTCTTGGGTTGGGACATTTTTATGAACATGCAGCCGATGAGAAAGGCGTCCACTATGGAGCCAAGAAGGGACTGGAACAGGAAGAGGATGATCCCTTCCGGGCACTTCTCCGTGATGTACCGGTAGCCGTAGCCGATAGTGGCTTCGGTCTCGATGAAAAATAGAAAAGCCGAGGGGAAGTTGTAAACATTGGCCACGCAGGGGGTGTAGGATGGGTCGTGTCCATGATTTAGGTCTCCCCTGATGTAGGCGATGATCCACCACATAGATGCCATGACCAACCATGCGATCGTGTAGGTTAGGATGAAGATGAGCAGGTTCCATCGCCACTTAAGGTCTACCAAAGTGGTGAAAAGGTCAGAGATGTACCTGCTCGTCTCTCCGCCGAGGTTTCCGTGCTGCACATTGCAGCGTCCGTTCTTCTCCACGAAGCGCTGGCGTTTCTTTTTAATCGGCGCTGAAAAAGTGGTGGCCCGGTTTGTATTTACCACCTGGTAGTCTTCGCCAAATTTTCTACGAAGTGCAGCCATTTGCTTGACCTGAGCTCTCCTGGAGTAAAGGGTAAATTAACTTGCAGCTTTTAATCCATCTTTTTGTTTGTTGGAGCCCCAGAAGAGTAGTTATCTGCAGTGCGTAAAATGCGCCATGGCCACTTCAGTGCGCACGGTTGTAAATCCTGGATATAAAATCACTCAAGTGTATATCAGTGTTTTAACAACACAGCGTTTATTTGAAGTCGCTGAATTGACTAAATTGGTGCGCGCTAGCCAATGTCCAATCGCAGAGACTGGCGTGACGAGGAAAATACACGGAGTTGTGTACCATTCACAGCTTCTGGTGGGCTGTAGAGGATGAAAAAGGAGGTGTGTGTGTGAAGGAGAGATATGGGGGAGGGATGGAGAGAGAGACGGAGGGAGGAGGGGAGAATTGTAAAGGACTGTATCTGTATGTGTGTGTGTGCGCGCGCGCGTGTGTGTGTGTGAGAGAGAGAGAGAAGGGGGCGGAGTGCGGGTAAGTAAAAACACAAGTGAACTTTTTTGTTTAGGTCATCTTGGTCAATTAAGTCAGTGTCGGACTTACATGCTGTATAAAATCGTTTCTCATAATGGGTTAGTATATTCACACAGTTCAACTCAGGGCTGATTATTCGCATGGAGAATCATAGACTCTTAATAATGAGACTGGATACAGAATGGCTGCGCTCTCAAGTTGGACTACGCCATCTACTGGATGGACCACTTATGTGCATTGAAGAAGACTTGGTGGCATAGGAGCCACATGAAATGCTGAACCGAAAACTTTGTATGAGGGACATGGTCAAAGTCTTCTTTGTGTTTCTTTTAAACTACTTGTATACCTGATTGGTGGGGTTTACCGAATATAAGCAATTCAGATTTCTGAGAACATGGATTAAAACCACTCTGTTTTTATCGCTCCTAACACTGAGTTGGTTTCATTCCTACTGTGTCAACAGAATCTTCTCAGTGGTTGTTGGGAATGCCACATCATCTTCAGCTCCCTGCGTATGTGGTGTTCCTCAAGGGCCAATTGTTGGTCCCATTCTGTTGTTAATGTGACTTGGTCAAATCATTGAAACATTTTTATTCCGCTGTTACACAGATGATATCCAACTATATGTACGATCTCTACTCCTTGGCCAAAAGTCCTTCTTCTGTTTGCAGTTAGTGCTACAATTAGTAGTGAAGTAATTCAGGGCGCTTCTGTCTGTTCCTACGTCCCGCCTAAAGACTAAAGGTGACCAGGCTTTTGCTATTAGTCTTTGGAACACTGTGGCCGAAAAACTGAGGCTAATTTTATCATTGATTTATTTAATTTTTACTTCTACGTTTTATTTTGCATTGTTCCATTTTGCACACTTTATGTTGTTATTTGAAATATATTTTTGTACTTTTTGTACTTTATTTTTTATTATTTTGTTAAGCACTTTCTGTATTTTGAAAGGTACTATACAAATAAAATTTATTATTATATTATTACAAATAAAGTAACTTTATCAAGCTCTGCCATGATTCACCCATTGTATGCCTGACCTTAAATCTGTACCTTCTCTTCTTTCCTGTGGAGTCCTTTCATTGATTTACACATTGGCTGGCTACTCCACTGGAGGCTCTTCCGATATCCTCCCCAAGGACATCCTTAAAAGGTACGGTTCAACCTTGGCTCTCTTTTGGCCCCGTTCTAATCAGACAGCACACAAAGGCCTGCTGTATACAAGTACCAGTGTTACTAACCAAGACATGATTACAGTCTCCCTTTAGAGTTTCAATCAGACTGGTAGTATACGAACAGAAGCCCTCGACTGTGTCCACGTTTGAGACTGTTTAAAGGGGTACACTGCTGATTTGCAGCTTCGAAATGTCACAGTGCTCTCCCATAGCTAAAAACTACAACTAATACTTTGTCCTGACCCTGAATGGACATGCTGATCTGAAGAGAGGTCAGCTACAGAACAGCACCACTGCAGCTGGTATGGAATCAGTGACTTGCTCAAGGACGCTTCAGCAGGGCAGATGTGTGACCTGGGTTGTCCAGTTGAAGGACAGTCTTTATAACCTCTACGCCACACAGGTCTGCGGATAAGATGATTTTCTACGAATAGGGTACATTTTCTGGTTTGGAACTGACTTCTTAATGGAGCATCTCCACGCTGTACATCAACATAACACACAGTAGCCTCTGGGTGTTCCTATTTCTAGTTTTGAGCCTGTGTTGCTCACAAATATTGACAGGACTGCTGTTAGGTTTAGCTCAAAATGATCAATATTTCTTACCCAATGCCTGGCTTTAAAATGTTCATCTCCATATCATTTGCAATTTAAAAGAGACAAAATAAAGCTGACTTATTCCCTGGCCATCATATAAATTAGTCTAAATAGCAGCGTTGTTTGACATAAGCCTGCCTGACATAAATTGGCGAACAAGTCTGTTGAAAAAGGTTTAAAAAAAGATGAATTCTTGTATTTTTCATGCAGCAAGGCTATCAAACTTATGTCCATAAACTGTTAGGGTACTCTTGTCACAAAAGTGCAGTTTAGCTGCCCTTTAAATGTGTGTGTCTGCAGGTATTACAGCCCTACATGATGCTACCAGCCTTTGTTGTGTGAATTTTACTCTTTATTTGCTTGGGCTGTCTCCTCCTGGGGATGTTTGGCAACAGAGCAGAGGAAACTAATGAATTGCAGTAATATTACAATAGCCGTTAACTAAGCTACTGCCTGACTACCAGCAGCTAAGCTGCTATCAGTCACAAAAACATCTTTGTGTCATCTTCAAGATAAGCCATGAATGGACCGTGTTCAAAGGAAGAGCATGGATTCCAGGGCTACAGCACTTTCAGACACACAGGATGAGAAAGGAGTAGCGGATGTTTTTGGCCTGGGATTTAACATATTGCCAGTTTAACATTTTAAAGTGGGCATGCCTGGAGGCGTGGCCAGAACATCATTAATTAAAGATGTTACTAGACATGCTGAGGTACCCCATAATGCATTGCTGCTGTGTAACGTCTATGGCTGTTCATTGCTTTCAGCTCTGTAAAGGCAGACGAGAGTGCTGCTGGTAGTCCAATTTCAAAGGAACTTTTAGGTAAAATTCATGTACATCTGGAGCTGCGACATCGTGGAGATTCATTTTTGTTTTGTACAAGAAAAGAGGATTCATTTAGTCACTTAATCTGATGAGATTAAAGCGTTATTACTTTCCACTGACGCTGGAAGACAGGACTCATCTTTCACCTTCCACGGGGAAGTGATAAGACTGATAGAAGCATCAAATCAAGAAATACTATTTGCATTTTAAGTACAAGGTTTAGACTGATCTAACTTTCTGTAAGGCACTATTAATGTAGTATTAAAAGCATCAATCAGAAAATAATGAGAGAGAAAGAGATGGAGATGTAAATCACCAGTGCAGCACGGCGTTTTGTGGCCATTTCAAATTAAAATGGTCCCCACAGTAAGCAAGGGGACCCGTCAAAACTAAAATGATTCAAACAGTTTTCTGGGAGAAATGTATTCTATTATTAATAGAAAAGGCTATGCATTGGTGGTTGCATGGGAATAGCAATGCTGCTTTGTGCTCAGAGTACACACTACTGTTTACTATTGAACTGAGATGCTGTGGGTTGTGCTGACATGTCAGTGTTTTTGGGGGTGGGGATTTAAGACTAGTCGCTTCACCCAATCCTGATCACGTATATCTATTCACATGCTGACTGATAAGTGATCCCATTAAAAACGTCTTTTTTTTCTGCACGTCTAAATATGTGTCTGCATGCATAGAAAGATAATTCCACCCGTTTTCTTATGAGCATTTCTTTATCTTTTGTCAGCATTAAGCTGCAATTTGGGATTCAGCTGGTATTCCACTTTATTCTATTTTCCAGTAGCTGTCACATTTTGCATACCAACTTCTTGTCGCAGAAAGGTTGAACCAAATCTCCAAATTTTGTATGCAAAGTTCAAGTTAAAAGAGCCTGAAGCCAAGTCAGACAGGGTGAGCTGCAAGTCAAAGTGTATGTGCATGCACAGCAGAATTCACTCTCTTAGGACTTTTCAGAGTAAAAGAGGCGGTCCAGGACACAATGAGCAATTACATACAATCAACTAGAAGCAAAGGCAGAAAAGCGGTGCTGAAATTAGCTGAAGGATTTTTGACTCATTGCACATTCCACCAAAAATCAGCTTTCCATGTACCTCATATAATTTGCTGAATTTAATTTGATCATTAGCCCCACAGCAAGAGCCCCAGCCACGCCGTCTCTCAGGTTTCTAATAATTGATGAGGCATTTGCATGAAAATTCAACTGTTCAGAGGTTGCTCATTGTTATGAGGACCTGAGCTAAGATCGCCATCTGCTATTCGCATGGCGTCGAGCTCTTCCAGTGAGGGGAAGCCAAGTCAGCACAGCAAGGTCGATCGCTGAGCCTTGGCTCTCGGTCGCCCACACTTCTCTTGGCTTCCATTAATAGCTGGAGAGTGAAATTGGATATTCACGTCCAAAATTTGTGTATCCCGTTTGTCAGGTTGGGATGGATTCAGGGAGCTGAGAAAGGGAGCCCAGAAATGCCATGAGCACTGAATTATTGATGAGGAGATAGAATTGATAACATCCATGTCATGTGATACACTAATTGCCTGAGATACCAGACAAGAAAATGTTCGATTGCCGTTTCAGTTGTTCACCCCTCACAGCACAGGCCTGCGTGCAGGTACAGACTCGTTCTCCCCTCAGGCTACACTGTGGGCAGCTTACCTGACCTGAGTGCAGGAGTCATGATGTCTCATTTAGCGCTCAGTGGATAGGGGAGGGTGATAGAAAGTTGAGCCAGTCATTGACATTTCCTTACCTCATTGATACAAGCCTCACATATATGTGAATATATAAGCTGTCCCTCTCTCTGTTCTTTCTCTCTTTCCCTCTGTCCCTTTCTCTCCGTCTATGTATGCACGTGTGTTTGATGTGTTTTTGTATGTTAGTGCTCAAGCTTGACAGGATTTTACTATGGATGCAACGCTCGACTGATGTTACTGCAATCCTATTTATAAAAAGAGAAAGAGCCTGAAATCAGCCTGAACTGAGAGCTCTTTTATGGTGTATGCCAAAAGCATTTCTCTTACATCTAATACATTACCAAGCCATGAGTAGGCGTTGTCCCCATCCCTATAAATTAACCAGTTGTCATTACTTGCCTTGATTAATCTCTGTTTCTTGATTATCTTCAAACTATAGGCTGATGAACTTTCTCTAAATGGAATTAAATCCATAGCTGTACGCCCTCAAACTCTAATCTCTCATTATCCTTAGATTCTTCAAATACACCTCAGGCAAAGCATCGCCACACTGCACAACGCCATGAACGAAACTAATACATATTTAAATACTCAAAGATGAGAGTTGATTTCAAAGATATTGCTGTCAGCGGTGTGGGTTGTTATCAAGAGTGCATGAAAGAAGAGGGGACATCAAAAATGTACTCCTGCTGACCTTCGTTGCATTAATTCTGCTGTCTCCGTTTCAATTATGCTCTGCTTTCTGAATTAATTGGGTCATTAGCACAGGCAATCAGGAGTGAGGACGCAGGGCCTGAATGAGGCGATTCATTGTGATGTGCTCTTAGATGTATACGCAGTCATTCATCCAGCAGATCTAAGGGCTTCACATCTAATGTGTCTAGTACATCTCTAATGATCATCTGAATTGCTAGACTCTCCCTCTGTCATCCTGGTCTTTCATTTTTAGGATCACTGCTTGTTTTCATGGTGCGTTCTCATCACTAGAGGCCAGACCACTGTGACTAATTAGTTTGAAGTTATTTAAGGAATTGATTTCTTTTGAGCTAAAAATGCCACATTATGAAGAACTATCTAAAAAACAAACAGTTTTCAAAAAAAAAAATCTTACACTTTTAAACCAGTATTTCCATTGACAATTTCATTTCCCACCATGCTATCCTCAGATGATTCTATGAACTGTCAACCTCATCCATTTGTTTCATGGAATCTTTATTTACGACCGACATTCAAGTTTTCTTTTTATCGCCTCCCTTTATCAATAGCTGCAAACACACTAAATTACTCGGTGAAAGAAAACAAATAGCAGATAGAAAGAATACATTTGTCTTGGATAACAAAAAACAAGTGAATGACATCACTAAAGGACAGGAATTATTAGTGGCTGACTGTTCATTATGTATCTGTATCATTTGAGATGCTCTCGGAAATAACCCATTTGGGTTTTGGAAAGACTGGCAGAAGTTTAAGGTGTGTGTGCACAATATGAGGGACTACAAAGGACTTTGAAGCAAGTATTACATATCCTGTCCAGATTTTTAAACTACAGATTTATGGGGGGAAATCCTGTAGAGCAAAGCTTTGTCACTCTCTATGTGAAGCATGGGCCTATGTCAACATTTCAGACAAAACAGGTCTAGGGGTTGCAAAACAGAACTTGTAATCCTGTAATAAATAGTAGAATGATACTATACAAACATCAGAGCAAATCTATAAATCCCTATATAGGAATATTGTGGGAATGTTATAGTGATTGCATAGGGGATGAAGAAAATACCATAAAGTACAATAAGGTCACTATAAGAATATTCGAGGCATATTATAATAATATAATATATGTTCAGGGTGGCTTGTTGAAGACTCAGGGGAAGCAGACAAAAGGCTCTGTATTACAAAGTGATTCAGTTGTGTAATCAAGATCACACTGTGTTTTAGGCTATTTAATCATTTCATGATTTGTGTTTTCTTGTATTCAGGGATGTAGTGGAGGGTAAACACACCTAAACTCAGTTTAGGTGTACTACCACTAATACTACCACCATATATATATATTTATTATTAACAAACAGGCAATTATAAAGCCAGTTTAAGCTCCTGTGGCAGGGCATTCCAAAGCCTATAGGGGCCATGACAGTGAATGCCCAGTAACCCTCTAACCTTTTTTATTTGCAGTTTGAAGTGAAGTTTCCTTTTACCCACCTTTTTCTTCACCACTCCAACACTGCACTCCTGGGAGAAGAGATCCTAAAGCGTGTACCCAGCAGGCTATTCACTTCAATTCAGGTACTTTGTTGGCGTGACTGTTATGCAGAAACAACCTTGCCAAAGCAGTGTACACAGTTTAACTTTTCCAAACCCGCAGGCACCAGTTCATGCACTTTGTCTTCCCAGTGTCTCTTCTCAGGACCCGTCCGCCTGCCCGACCCAGAATCCCCTGCGCCGAGGCAAGATGGAAGAACACAGCAGCTGCGGGAGAACAATGTTTTGGCTCTAAAGACCGAAAGGGACAGCCGAAGGCGAATTAAACGAGCCAGAACAGCAGGTTGTGGTCATGCACTGGTAAGGGGAAATCACATAATCCAACTTTGGGTCAGATTTGACCGCTGGATTGTTTTAACAACGTGTACGGGGCAGACAACAAAGCGCAGCGCAGCAACGTTACATTGCTGCTAGTTAGCCTGCTAGCCGTCTCGGCTAGCCCGACGAGCATCATTGTTCGCCGGAGTTGCATGGGCCGTTTGTTATGGGTCAACACTGTGTTGTCGCTCCATCACTTGTCCGGTCACTATCCAAGAGGCGAACGGCCTGGAGAAAATACACACATTTTGAGTATAGATTGTGTATGCTTATAATGTTCTCAGTGACAGTTTTTCGGGGGGGAAATCAACATACGTCCTTGATAATTTTGCCGATTCGCGTGTCTTGTTTGCATTGTGTAACGCTACTATGCAGTGCCATCTTGCAGTTCTTTTCAACATTAATGTTTAATTTGAATTAAAACTCCAGAGCGAAGTTCGCATACAAGGTAAAGAGCACACAGTTTTCAAATGCCTTTAGAGGTTGTCTGTTGAAGCGTGTGCGTTATGTTATTCATCAGTGCAGACATGCGTTGCCGTTATTGCATGGCCATATTAATAATTGCTTGATCCTGCATCACAAAGAAGGGCCCCGCAACAGTGGTTAGCCAAATCGCTAGCTAGGTAGCTAATTGCATGCCTAGCGAGCTTGATAGCTTTCCAAACGAAGGCAGACCACGGGGTCGACTCACTTAAAGGTGTAACTAAAACGCCTTTGAGAAACGAGAGCTTAGCTGGAGCAACTTAGGTCTTGTTTCACATTTGAAAAAAGTTGGCTATGTGTTAGCAAGGTAACGTTAGGTTATTGCTAGCGCCCCGCCGGAGCTGAAGGCATCTTGCATCAGTCAGATAGCATATATTAGCCAGGTTGCTCATTCATGGACTAACGTTAGGCAAATGGATGTTGCAAAGCTAGTCAGAGAAAATGTAATCACGATTTATAATAACATATATTATTGATGAAACACGAATCAATGAGGGCGACCCTCTAAACATTAAGTTACTCTCACTAAGCCTTCTTTAATTTGGACGTAATCCTATTTAATTTAAGATTTTAACGTGCTATATCTTGACCTTGTTACTACTCCATCGGTGTTTGAAGTAACTGGCTCAGTCAACTATTTGCAGTGTGTATAACAGTGTGTATTAATCATTAAACAATCATTTTGGTAAGGGGCGCTATTACATACCAGACACGATGCTAAACAGCATTGGCAGCCCACCAGTCGAGTATTTCCACTAACAGTCTTTCCAATGCGCCTGCATGCTCTCATTGGCAGATAAGCCCATGCAAATAGGATGACTGGGTCGAGCAGGCCCATCAGACAGATTAACATGGAGCTGCAATCCTCCAGCACTGCAGTCACAGCGACCTTTTGGCCCTGCAAAATGTAGACACTCTCCATAATCTAA
>CABFOQ010005215.1:8599-22130 GCA_900660455.1 Gephyroberyx darwinii | reverse complement strand
CCAGAGCCAGACTCCAGTCTGCAGGAGGCCAGCGAGGCAGGCCTGTTTGCTGGGAAGCGTTTCCTCTTGGTGGGCTTTGGTACTGAGGCTGAGGCCCAGCTCTCTTTGCTGGTGACAGAGAATGCAGGCAGGGTGCTGGTGGGTCGTACACGAGCTGTGGCAGACTATGCTGTGGTCCCGCTGTTAGGCTGTGAAGTGGAGGCCACAGTGGACGAGGTGGTCACTGACACCTGGCTGGTAAGATCACAGACACATGTTTTATTCTCTAGGCAACCCCATTGTTTGCTTGTTGTGCGAAATGTTGAATTTTTTATAGGGGGGACACAGCATTCATTGTGATTTCCCTTTCTTGTGTTAATATATCAGGTGATTGTAATAAAAGATAAAAAATAAGAATACTGTATTTTCCCCCTTGCACAGAGTTTTCTATTATCTCAATTTTGTTGCTACTGTGACAATCAAATTTCCCTCTGGGATAAATAAAATGCCTATCTATCTTAAAGCTTAATTTTAAAATGCATCTTTGTTTTCTATTAGTTTTGTGGTGTGGTATGAAAGTGCTCTGTAAGTTTCATACCTGATGGTCATATTTCTCTCTTGTTTATGTCTTTCAGGCCATGTGTGTGGAAAAGGAGTGTGTTCTGCAGCTTTCCTCCAACTCTTTGTTCACCCCAGTTCCTGTGATGGAGGGCCGCTCTCCTCTCAAAGACTGTGTTCTGTCCGTCAGCCAGTTCACCGGAGCCGAGAGGGAGTCCCTGGTGGAGCTGGCCAAGCACCTTGGAGCTAAGTACGGCTACTTTGCAGTCTAACCACACACACACACACACTCTTTTACATGCACACATAAACATTAGGTGCTGGAGCTTAGTTTCTTGCAGAGTTATTCTTTGTAGCTCATGGGGGAGGGGTATTTTGGTCCTGGATCAGTTCCACACTGCAGCTAAATGAATGTAAAGGGCTGGACGAACCATTCCAACACAAATTCAGTTGTTTTACTTCATTCTTCTACCTTGTGGCCTGACCATTGTGAGTGACCTGTCTCTTTCCTCCCCTCTCTCCTGCAGTGTGCAGGATTACTTTGTGCGCATGGCCAACCAAAAGAAAGGCATGCTGGCCAGCACTCACCTGGTGTTGCAGAGCCCAGAAGGCACCAAATACCAGGCAGCAAAGAAATGGGGGCTTCCAGCTGTCACCATGCGATGGATACTAGAGTCTGCAAGGACAGGACAGAGGGCAGAGGAGGAGCATTTTCTAGTTGACCTACCACCATCACCAGGTTAGAGAGATGCCTCTCGTAGAAGCATATTTGTATTAGCAAAAGCATTTGATTGGTTTGATTTTTATCTGGATGGATGTAGAGTATGACAGATGGTGTAAGTCATAGATGGACCTTGTAGTTTTTATTATTAAGTGTATTATTGTTGTTATTGACCCAATTTTGTCAGGCATGTCATGGCTTCATGCGTTGTGAGAAGGACTTTATTTTCCTGTTCCACAGAGAGGGACGATGAGAGTTTTGTTGGTGGTTCCCAGAAGCCACTAATGCCTCCTCCAGCGCGTTGCTCCCCAGAGATCCCCTTGCTAGGTCTGCAGAGTGGCAAGGCCGTCACCCCTCTGGACACGGGTCGCTTCCAGAGCAAGATGTTCCGCTCAGTGTTGGACCAGATGAAGCCCAAAGAGGACACCAGTACCCCCGTACAAGGCCAGGAGGGTAGTAGGAGGAACCCCCCTCAGAAGGAGCCCTTCCTGCAGCTGGACACTCCTTCTCGCTTCCTCAGCAGAGACCAGCTTTTCAGACCCTCCTTCAACGTCAAGGTCGGATTTCCACAGCTCTGTGTTTGAACAATGAAATGGGTGTTGGGTGTTGATCCACAAGCTAGTGCTGGGTTGAACTCTAGGATTTAGATTGTGTTATGTGTTATGGACTAGTAGCAATATATTCTGTACCGACGTTTGAGAGATGTCTGTGACAGTTACTGTTTGACATAAATATACTGTAAATAGATTGCCTGTCCCTTTTGTTTAGGATGCACTAGGAGCGTTGGACACTCCAGGGGGCCGGTCTAAGCCTGGAGAGAAGGTGGAAACCCCGCTGACTGATGTCATCAATAGGAATCTGCAGGTGGCTCTGGCCAACAGCACCCGCAGCCACACCTCAGACATGCAGGCACTCACCGCTAGTCCGCAGTTCAGGGCAACTGAGCAGGAGGTGAATACACATAAACATACAAGACAAAAGAACTGCATATCTAGTATAAGGGGACAGTGGACATATGATAGAGTAGACTATAGATATCGCCCGAGACAAAAGGATTCCCATTTTTGTGTGGACAGGTCCCAGAGAAGGAACCCAGTCCCCTGACTGGTGTTGTGATCTGTGTGGGAAAGAAGCTAAGCAAAATGCAAGGTGAACTAAATGCCATTGCTGCTTCACTCGGAGCAGACTTCAGGTATTCAACATGTCTTTGCAATCAAACTCTAATTAAGTTGACGTTAAATATGACCACAGATTTGAGTTCGTAAACGGTGATCGACTCCTAGCTTTCATCAGTTTAGTAAGTGTATATCTCTCTCAACTTTGTTCAGGTGGTCTTGTGATGACACGGTGACCCACTACATCTACCAGGGCCGTGTCGGGGACAACACACGGGAGTACAGAGGAGTGAAGGAGAGAGGGCTGCATGTGGTGTCCCAACACTGGCTACAGGCTGTAGGTTTCCCAGCATCAAATATAAATGAAACCCAACCTCTAGTATACTGTTACTCTGGGGAGCACTACACAGAGAGATGTGAACATTTTACTACTCACAGTAGGGCTGACATTTTTTCAGCTTCAAATTCATTCAAAACTTTCAACAGTGCAGTAGCTGGATGGAAAATCAGATTTTATATTGTGCACTTTTCTGTTGACATTTCCGACACTGCCTCAGAAACAATTCAAGTCCTAGTCTGATGCACCATATCCTCTATGATATTCTGCTTGTATGATTGTAGATGATCACTAAATCACAGTTTTTCTTAACAAATCTAAATGATTGTTTCATTTCAGTGGTGAATATAGAGATTTTGTAATGAATGCAATGAATGTACATCCACTGTTCTTTAGCAAGTGTTTTTGTTCAGCTTTAAATCAGAGCCTTTATCAACCAAGAAACCTGCCTCTTGTAATTCTGCAGAATATTTTATTGATATTGCTTACACAAGCTCGTAGAGAAATTGTGTCTTCATGAAGATTTTGATGTGTAAGGTGAATTAGGCTACACTTTCGATGTGATCTGGGATCTCAATTTAATGGTAGTAGGTACTGCTCCTATTAGCATTTAGTATTGACATTGCATACATCACCTGGGGAACAAAGTTAGCATCCTATTTAATAGCAGGATAGCTAATCACACACAGCTTTGATATGCTACTTTTGTAGACAGGTGGAAGTTTCCGTTTTGAGTTTTCCCTCATAATGGTTTCATTAACTCAATTCTTGTGACAGCTCTAATGCACATTCATGTAGTGTGTGTGGGCACTAACAACTTACCAGTGCCGTCTTGTGCAGTGTGCCGAGGAGCAGAGGCATGTCTCGGAGTCTCTCTATCCTTTCACCTACAACCCAAAGATGAGCCTGAACCTCAGCCAGGTGCCAGACAGCTCCCAGAGGTCACCGCCTTTCTCACGCACCCAACTCAAACACATCACTGAGGCCCAGGACAACAAGGTGGGTCTCAAAAAGTTATTCATCTTTTGTGTTTATATATACTGTGTGGCCACGGACAAGATTCACGTCACTGAGGCAGCAGGTTGGCATAGTGAGTATGGAGGTTGCCCTTCAACCTGGGGTCAAGCCCCCGTGTCAGCAAGCAGCCCTGCTGAAGTATTCTGAGCAACACACTAAATAACTATGGCTGACCCTGTACTCTTGGTATACTCGGCATAAAACAAAGGCTATGTCTCCACCCAGAACCTCATGTTGACATACTGTTGCATGTTCCTGACAGCACTGAGAGCTTAATCTGTTTTTAGTGCTCAGAGCAAGAGCTAGAAGTGTAACTTGAGTCCAACCTTTAACAAAAGAGCAGCATACTTCAAATACACTTTGTGGCTCAGCAACAGCAGGAGCCACAATCAGTGCTTTGAACTTACATCCGTCCTGATGGACATATATATATATATATTAAGAGGGATATCCCTCTTAATTTTTGTCTGTTCTTCAGTCTGATTACAGTGCCACAGAAGAAGCCACAACCTCCCGTCGTGTAAGTAATGGAGAGGTAGATCAAGAGGCACAGGACACCACGGAGAGGACCGGTGGGTTACCATATTTAATTCCAAATAGCTTCTACCTTAACTGGACTGTTAACAGTTTATGATGTGATCATAGGGATGAATTTGCTTGCTTATCTTTTTCCTTAGATATGTCAGAAACTCTGGAAATGAGGGAAAACTTGCAAAGACAGCTCCAGGAGATCATGTCAGCCACCAAGCTGACGGGGAGGCGTGCCTCAGCCCGACTCACCAGAATGGGCTCAGGAGGGGCCGACTCAGGCCCCCACACGCCTGACGGGTCCCGGGTTGGACGCAGTGGGAGCAGACGCACTCTAGAAGCTCTGAGGTAGCTCCCTACCTGTGGGATGCAGCCAATTTATGGTCACAAACTTTAACATGGAAACTGGCAACTTTCTCACTGTTAGGACTGGATAGTAGTAAGAGCTAGGAAACTCAAGGATGGGGATGTAAGTCCATTTTATTCCAAAGTGCAATGCAGTAAATGTGCCAGTCAGGTAACCATGTTCAGTGCATGTTAAGACTGTACAGCTCCAACAGTGTAGACAATGTAACAGCGGAGTGGTGGTCTTGAGGTTGGAGAAGCCAGCGTGCATCACTGGTCGAAAATTGGATTTGAGGGGGATTGGAGCGGATTAAAAACTGAAGACTGAGCTTTTACTGGACAGCTCTGAGGTGTAAATAGGTGGAACTGTGTGAATGTGTAGCAGGGTGTTGATGCATGCATGATCACTTTATATCCCCTGCATGAATAAAGGTTCAAATTAAAAGTTTAGAAAAGGTCTAGCATTAATTACCCTGGAGGATTTGTTATAGGCTTCACACACTCCCAGTTTGTATTGAATCCATTTGATCATTCTCTCCTCCAGGGTGTCAAGAGAAGCACTCATGGACCTAAACACAGAGCCATCCCAGAGTGAACAGATAGTTTGGGACGACCCTACTGCCAGGGAAGAGAGGGCCAAGCTGGCCGACAATTTACAGTGGCCTGGTAGCCCCTCCCAGCACTCTGAGCCCTTCGCAATACCCCCTCCCCCCACCGCCCAATCAGAAAACGGCCTTCAGCTCAGGGACTCCATGACTGACTCAGAGCTGGTGGAGATGGGTAAGAAGGAGATCAAGAATGCACACTGAACTGTCAGTTTACATTAGAGGGCTTTGTATATTTACCTATGGCTGTAAAAAAAGGGGTGAAGTCACCATAAACATATATCATGACAAGAAAATAAGAATGAATTAATTTGTCTTTGATGTCAACATTTATCTCTAAATGCTCTACCCGCTCCCAACCCTCAGCCGCTTGTGATGTCATCGACCAGCAGATGGGCCAGAGGGTCATGACCCCTCCAGTAGAGGAACCAGAAAGTGACATCCTCACTCCTAAAGCCCCCAGCATCGCCTTCCCCCTCGCCAACCCTCCAGTACCGCCAGAGCCACAGGTGAACACGCCCAACCATCTTAACAACAAGAACTTGTTCCACTCGTAGCCTTGATGCAAATGATGAACACATGACTTCTCCAAATATTTTTGGTTTTAAATTTGCGTTTTATTTGCCAGTGTGCATTGACCATGTAGTACTTCACCGGTCCAGAACTGTGTTCTCTCTACTTCTCTTAACATGCACAAGCACACACGAGTGCAGACACATACAAACGCAGTTACATAGGTTCTATAATTTGTAATTCATAGTGCTGCAGTTGTAATACACCATGTTTGCTCTTTTTTTCATTGCTCTCTCCCATTTCTTTCCCTCAGGAGGAGAGTGAGGAAGAAAAGGAGCCACCAAGATTTCAGCTCTCCTCCCTCAGCCCCCAGGAACGCATTGATTACAGTCAGCTCATAGAGGAGCTTGGTGAGTCTCTCTCCTAATTAGGCCTGCAACAGTAAAGAGGTCTTCAAACTGCAGTAGAAAGATAACATCACAGACTGGGGGTAGGAGAATCTAATCCCTAATGATTGAAAAGGCAAGCACCCCTGGGCTCTGGGAAGATTTCCTTCTGCAGAATGCAAGCTCAGTGTCTGCAGTGATTCGTGTATTGTGCTACACACCACAAGCTGAATACTTGTTACAACTTGTGCCTGCAAAACATATACAGTGGTTAACTGTGGCAGTTGTGAAGCATAGCACATGGACTTGTTTCCATCATGTTCCTTGTTCTTCCTAACCCTCACCTTCAGCTTCACCTTCCAGTTGATGACAGGCGTCCAAGCACAGTGAAATATTTAAACTCTTATAGTATATTTGGTCGCAATACATGATTTACAAATAATTAAGTGAAACCTCGTGAGCAGATGGGGCTGATGGGTAACATGAGCCAGTCCCTTTTTATAAGGGGATGCTCACCAGTGATCGCTATTTAATTCAACCCTGAAAGATCAAAGGATTTTGCATTTAGCTGAAGCTCTCACCCAGAGCAACTTACAGTGAGTGGGTAGGGGTGAATGTCTTGGTCACACAATTGGACAGGACATATGGCTGTTACGGGGATCTAACCTATGACTTTTAAGTTAAGGGGTGGTCCATTTTCTCACCAGGTCCTTCTGTACACTTTTCAGTCTTTGAATGATTTTTCTTTTTCTATTCCTCTTTGGGGTTGCAGGGGGCGTAGTCCTGGACAAGCAGTCTTTTGACCCCAGCTGCTCTCACATCATCGTGGGGAACCCCTTGCGTAACGAGAAGTACCTGGCAGCAATGGCTGCCGGCAAGTGGATCCTGCACCGCTCCTACTTGGAGGCCTGTCGCTCCGTGGGTCACTTCATCCAGGTCAGGATCTGAACATCACACTTCACGGTTTTAGTGCTTCTAGCAGACAACTCTTAAAACACACGCACAAGGTATACCTACAGGTCCTTAAAAAGTCTTATAAATAAATTAGCTGAATTTAAGGCCTTAAAAAGTATTCAAATGTCTTAATAATTAGAGGTATTATTTTTTTCACCATGCAATGACAAGTTTCTTTGTGCTGCACATTTCCTCTCTTGATCTGCTTTATTAAACACAGTGGGTCTTCATGTCCCTTAGTAATTTATTTCCTTATGCTGCCCATTTATAGGTTAGCTATGTTCAGTCAGAAAGTATAGTTGGCTTTGGTTTTTTTGCTTTTTTTAATTGGTCCTAAATTCATTAATAAGGTCTTAAACGGTCTTAAATTAGGCTTTCTGAAACCTACCGATACCCTGAAGCAAGTCAGGAATCTATCTTTTTATCTATTGGCCACAATGGCTGGGAAACCTAACATTCGAGACACCGGCCAGCTCGATTTTTAGAATAAAATAGGACATCCAAATGATAGCTGGCTATCTGCCTAAGTGGCTGGGAGTGTATAGATAAACTTACCAACCAAAGCCAAATTACCAGCATATGGTTGGTTAATTTCCCACCCTGAATTAAAAAACATCTCTGTGGAGGAGGAAAGAGTATTGGAGCGATGACAGAAAGGGGTGTGTGCGTGTGTGTGTGGGTGTGCACGCATGTTGCTATTCCAGGAGGATGAGTACGAGTGGGGCAGTAGCTCCATCCTGGATGCTTTGCCGTCCATCACCTCCCAGCAGAAGAGACTGGCGTTAGCTGCCATGCGCTGGAGAAAGGCCCTGCACGGCCGTTCAGAACAGGAGGTACAGGCTCATACACACGGTACTCTAGTTACAGGGCTCAATCTCAGTTACTGTTGTATTAATATTGTACAGCATTGTCCATTTCCTTTTCATATTGATTTGTTACGAGTATTAAACATTTCTTCTCTCTAAACAAGCCTCTGTATCTTTGTCCTCAGGGAGCCTTCAGCGGATGGACAGTCATGCTGAACATCGATCAGAACAGAGAAGCAGGATTCAGGCGGTTACTGCAGTCTGGTGGAGCGAAGGTAGCTACCTGTTTATTTGTTGTGCCGTATCCAGCACCATCTATCAATTTCTTAACTGAGTTGGGGTTGGGTTTTTAAATGGGAGGAATGATAGCTGTGGAAATCAAATGTCTTTTACACAACTGTGTCCGTTAGGCCTTAGTAAGAGGTAAGCTGTTGTTCTCAGCAGGGCTGTGCAGTTAGTTGAGAAAACAATTCAAATCACAATATTGACTACAGCAGTTTTCAAGGTTTAGGGTTAGACACTCAATGCAGCTTTTTATCAGAGGGAAATATGTTTTCAACACTTCCCTAAACAATGTTCTCTGAGCAAACTGCATGTTGGAGAACATCTTTCATTATGTACAAACTCAGTAAGTCTTAAGTATTGGCATCTCATTTTTCACCGTCAAATTGTATTTCCTGGTAGTGAAAAACAAAATTATGTAGAAAAAGTGTTGTACTTGTAATGCAATACTTCACATCTACATTTTAGGCATTTCGCTGATGCTCTAGAGCGACTTTCAAAGAGTGCAGCAGTAGAATAAGCTTAACGTCATAGATCAAACATTACAAGTAATCAATAGTAAAAAGTGCGGTCAAGGTCTTAGTGCCCTGACAATACTCCTATGACCATGGTCATGTCAGAGCAAAGTGCTAAAAAAAAAAAAAAGACATAAAATGAGAGCAAATGGATTAAGCAGATGCAGAGCTGTCTCTAGCTAGCTAGCTCTCATCTCTAATGTCTCTCCAGGTACTCCCCAGTCCCTCCCCGTCTTTGTACAAGGAGGCCACTCATCTGTTTGCAGACTTCTGTCGGCTGAAGCCAGGAGACTTCCGGGTCGATGTAGCAGATGCTGCCTCCCATGGAGTCACATGCTTGAAGCCAGAGTACATTGCAGACTACCTCATGCAGGTTAGTGGGGCTCTTCATGAGGTTTATCATTGGATACTATTATTTATTCCTGTGTCCAGCCTTAAAATCTAATTTTTCTTAAAGCAAGTCATAAAATCTGCCAATGGGGTGAGATAATTTCACTTGTATCTAATGCAGGTTTCAAGACTCAATACTAGATTAAGATGCACATTTGTTGTTTTTTTTCTTTCCTCCAGGAGCCAACGCCACCTATAGAGCTGTACTACCTACCTGCCTCTGAGGAAAATCGAGGCACTCCATCACGCAAACGCAAAGTAGCAGCAGACACGTCCACGCTGAAAAAGTCCCGTCAGAAATGAAATGTCTTCATAATTCTACCAAACGTTTTCACTGTCCTTCATAATGTCATAATTCCATGTCATAATTCTGTAAAAATGCTTGTAAATAATATTTTTATTTCTTGTATGAAAATAAAATTAATGTAACGCATTTGTGTCATTATGATTTTTATACAAGAGTAATGCAGTGCTACTGTCTACAGCAGGCACTCCTGGGCCATGGAGGGCTGAGAGTTTGCAGGTTTTCACTCCAACCAAACTACACCAGGGGCCCAATGTATAAAACTTTGTGTATATTTAGGTGCAGAAATCTGACAGTGTTTATGTCAGATTTATAAAACCCTGTGTACGCCTGTTCATACGTGTTTTATTCCTGATAAATTCAATCCTGAAATTGTGCGTACGTGCAATAGTCTTATGACCATGCCCACAATTTACTATATAACCTCCAACACCCCCAATTAGCCTGGTTTGTATATAAGGGGTCATAAAGAGTTCAGAAGAAGCTGCGCAATTTGAGACTGAACTTGGAGAAATGGAAGAAACCTTATTTGGAGGCCTAAGCTCTGCTGTTACCAACTTGGTTAAATATGTTGAACGGCAAAAAGTAACTGCAGCAGTAAACTCTGTTAGTTCAGTTGTTCCTGGGCCAAACTCCCACCAGTGGCTTTGTGCCTAATGACGCGGGAGACAGATCCACCTGGAACTTGGTATGTCGCCCAGTTTGAATCTGAAGACTTGTTTGTGCTTTGATACAGTGTAGACTATTATTATCAGATTGTGATGGTGCGGCCAGCTAACAGGTTGAGGTTCGGGGGGAGAATCATGTGCGAGCCATTACGCACGACTAAAGCCTTTATATAGTTTATATAAAAAAGGTTGTTAATCATTATTGCATCACCATGTAATCACAGTGAATGGTTTACACATATAGTGATTTCACTGATTGGATCCTCCACGCTGGCTGAAGGTGTGCTAATCAGTGAAGTCACATGGGAGTGAAAACCTGCATACCCTCGGTCCTCCGTGGCACATGATTGTCCACGCCTGGTCTACACTGAACGTGTGCAGAGGCGAGTCAAAATGTTGAGTCACTTTTTGTAAATGCCTGCGTTGATGCACTTTGGCCTGTAGAGGGCAGTGCATGTTCATTGTATGCCCCAGCCCGGTGATTGCTGCGATTCCTCTGCATCATGCAATGGGGAAACTGATACTCTATTTAGACTAGGTATACCACAATATGAAGCATAGCAGGTCTAATTAATAACAACACTTTAATTTCAGCTTTGGGGTTGGCAGATCTATTTACAGTATATTCATGTCAGCTAACCTCGGCTGGTTCCTATATCACCATTTCACTGTCAAACGTTTATATTAGTCATCTGATATAGGCTGTGCTGCTGTTTACTTCCACTTTACTGCATTTATCTCCCCGCAGCCCCTCCCCATTAGAGCAGATATCGTCATGATTAATCACTATGATAATGGCATCACTGTTGCATATTATGAGTTTTTTTTAAATCCATCCTGTCTCTGCATTCATTAAGGCAATATTAAACATGTTAAATGTTAAACTGTTGGAGATGGTGGACTTCTTTACCAGCAGCTCCTTGACCCTACTGCACCTTTTCAAGAAGCGTATAATTTCATACATGTTCATTTAGTAACAATTAATCATTCAACCTGAAATTCATTTTATAAAATCCTGCAAAATGTTTAAAACCTGAGTCAGCCGGGTGTGTTCTTTCCTACTCGGTGATTATCAGCTGCTTGTAGCTGCTGTTTGTCTCCCTGTACTGCACACACCAGACTTTGTTTACCCGGTGTTGATTTAGGCCTCTGGTACAGTCCTGTGCTGTTTCATGCCAGGGCGCCAGCTGAGAATAGCGGTCCCTATACGCCACCGGAGGAATGGAGGAAAGGGAGGCTCAGTGCTGTCCAGCAAAATTAGGAATCTAGAAAACCTCAGCCTATCTGGGTAATGAAGCACCATGAGGCTGGGGCAGAAGCTCATCCATACATGCCTTCCTTAAACACTTGCATAACATTGTATTATAACATAATAACCCCATAAAAAGAGGATTTGATGTGTTCTGCAATGGGGATCTCTATCCTCTATCTTCAGCCACTATTTCTGGTGGGATTTTTTTTGTTTGTTTAAATCAACCTCCCTGCTGCTGGTGCACACATGAGACAAGACAGATGCTGGGGCTTTAATTACTATTTCCACAGCATTGTACCCGTGGTGCTAAGACAAATGGCAACGGAAGGGCTTTGGCTTAGATGCCAACATGGACTAGACCTGTTCAGCTAGTCAGCATTAGTTGTTTTCACTCTACAGGTGTCCCATAGAGGTGGGCTTCCTCTTACGTTGTCGGCTGGCCCATGCCCAGCAGTATAACTCGCCCCCCACCCACACACACACACACATCGTCATGTCGTCCAGCTGTCAGGTTTCCCCAGCAGGACAGTGTATTTTATTCCGCCACAGCTCAGGACAGAAACTCTGCAGCAACACCCTCATTAAAATTCCCTGACCGTACGCTTCACCACGAAAACCTCCTGTCTTGGGTGGCACCGGCGTCCTGCCCGCCTCTTAATTGCGCACCACGCATTAACCAGTGATCTCGGATCACGTTTTCACCGCCGTGGCGGGGGGTCGCGTCGCCTTAAAGCCGCGTGGGTTGTAGTTGCACATCATCGAGAGTTTACAACATCGAGACTGCGAGGAAAGGTGGGCGCAGAGTCTCAGAAGTCCCAGCGAGGGGTGGCGCCCGGCACATCTCATCCAGCGCTTGGACGCACCGTGCCGCCTCCACACAGACTACAGTCCAGTCCAGCAGTCCGTGTTTGGGGCTTCACCGGCTTGCGCTTCCAGCTCATGTGACATTTCTTGGTGGCGACTGGCAACATGTGCGCCTGGGTGGTGTGAAGTGTGACACAGCGGCTTTGGGGATTCATTTCTCTCGGATACGCCACGTACCCGACGTTACAGCGCACCTTGTGCAATAGGTGAGTAGATCAGTTTATTTCACTATCTGAGGATAGACAGCAGTGTGTCCCCTGGTTATCCACTGCGTCTGAGCTGATATTAAAACACAAAATAGCGCATCGGTCGTCTCGGTCTGTTTTATTATAGGACGCGCTGCTCTTAGAATAATCTCTGCGCATTGATGATTTTCTGATTTGTTGTAAGCCTGGCTGATGGTTTTCAGGCTATTAGAAATAGCAATGACCGTGACAGACATAAACGCATCATATCAGTGTCCGAAATTCCGGCAACTAACAAGTCTCTAAAATAATCATCTGAATCAGAAGCCAGCAATTCACAGTAACAGCAGCCACAGCGTCATTAATACGTTACATGATTTGGTTATTGATAAACGATAAACTGGCATGTCAACAGAAGCAAATACGATCAATATAAGGTGAGCCACTTCTCTGGAGGATTCGTGGAGAAAGCAAACCTCAAAGCGCAGTGTAATTAGAGAGCAGGTATTTTGGAGAGACAACATTTCCACCTTCTCGTGATGAGAGGTGATTCCCAACTTCTTTGGCAGGTTATCTCCTACTAAGGTTGGGAAATTCACCTGAAATTTGTAATTTTTCAGTCATTCTTTTTGTTTGGACTTTTTAGGGAACCGCATTTTCATATCAAGGGGCTCCAACATGGAGACCCCCCAAAGTTTGACAAGCCTAGAATAAGAGTGTCACGGACAATTAACAGAATGTGCTCTCAAGTGTGGTTCCTTATACTGTTTAGGCAACACTTGATTCTTGGAGTGAGATTCATTGCAGTGACTGGCCGTTGTCCAAGTCCATTTGCAGCAATGTGATGCTAGTTTTCCTTTAAAATGAAATCCTAGACTCTTTTTTTTTTGAAGAGGGACTATCAGGTACCGCCATCAAACTTGAAACATGGAGATTGAATACATTCAAGTGGGGTCTTTTCAGGCAACATGGCAGGAACAAAGCAGATAAAAGGAGAAACTCTCTTAAAAAAGTAAGACCACCAACAACCAGACTGGCGTCACCAAATACCCCTTTTCAGTGGAACGTTTCAGCTTTGTTTTCAAGAACAGTGGGATAGTAAAGTGCACGGCAAAGTGTATACTAATTGAACCTGCTGGCCGCTCTCCATTGTGATAGGAATGTTTGGTTGCCTGTTCTCCACAGAAACCCCCACTCCTTTGTTCTG
>CABFOQ010005206.1:5366-20182 GCA_900660455.1 Gephyroberyx darwinii | reverse complement strand
GTGTCCATCTGATGGATGGATCTACATTTATTTTGTGTGTTCAGATGCAATGTGTGGACAAAGTCATGGAGATTTATTACAATCAGATGAAATAAACTAAAGATTTCAGACATAAAAGTTGTAAATCGGTCAAATTTGACTGGAACACAACACACGGGTCAATATATCCCTGATCAGTTTGGGTGCATAATGTTCTGTGTAAAATAGGATAGAGTCTAGACCGCCTAGAGATATTGTAGATGACACACCTAAAGTGAGTAACGACATTGAAGTGGTATTAATTGCAAAGTGACAAAAACTACAAATGGGGACTTGACTCACGCGCAGAGCCGCCCATGGAGGTGGAGGGAAAAGACGCGCTATAAAAACGTGACTCGGTGTTTGTGGGCATTACATTCTGGAGACCTGAGTTTCAGAAACATCAGAGATCTTCACACCCTCCTTCCGCCACCATGAAACTCGGACCAATTTAGACGTGGAAAGTGATAAACCAACTATTGTACCCGGGAGCTGCTGACTATCACTTCACCATCAGATGGAAACATGGATGTTTCTCATGAGCAAATGACATTTTTTCATCGATTTGTCGAAGACCTGGCTGAAACTGTTTCATAGACTGCCTTTGGATTATCTCTGGATATCTTGTAAAAGAACAGTATCCCAGGGCTCTTTCTCACATTCAACTTGACTGGGAAGGATCTCCAACCGATGCAGTGGTGAGCCATGAACATTTTTAGAAATAAGTTGTGAGTTTTAAAGCTAGTAAAAGTAAACAACAAACTAGAATCAGAATTCGTTATGGAAATAACGCACGTTATAAAAAGAAATAAATTTAATCTTTCCGTTAACTGTATAGATTGCCGAAACAAGACAATGAGTTAAATGATTATATGAACATTTATGTCAGATTACTGTGATCACATTTACTTTGCATCTGTTCATAGGCTTACTCATCACTCACAGGCGGTAAACTGCATAACATATTCTGCAAAACGGGTATTAGATCAATCAAAACCACCATCTTATGTCATAACGGCGTACCCCTAGTTATTATAGATATTCGTATTGTTAAGCTATTATTTGCTCTTAGTGCGTTGCTTGAATGTCCTCCTTTGAACTGTTCAAATATGACCTCCAGCCAAACTGAAATCACCTGAGTGATCAGATCTCTAACACTCTCAAACACTGAGAAACGCTCTGACAGCAGCTTCACAGGCTTGAGGAATGTGTGTCGATATTTCTGTGGTTGCCAACTGGAACTGTTTTGACATGCACATTGTTCTAACTTGTCAGCCTGTACAGGAGGTAACAGTTGTCAGGTCAGGTTAAAAAGGGGTTTAGAGGGTAATTTGTGGTCTTTGGATTGTTGTGAGTGTCTAGTCAGGGAAGTATTTACTCATTAATGGAGGGATATTTGTCTTAGTTGTCAGGAGTCCCTTAAATTAAATTTTTAATTTTAAAAAACTTTTCCTCATCAGATTAGAGTGCCATAAAAAATATTACACCCACATGCTTACTGTTGTTATTGATTCTATTTCATACGATCAACATTTTTATTTATATTGTGTTGCTAATTTGCACCATGCAAGTGTTTGCTATGATTTGTGTCTTCTTTCTCTTGCAGCCTCCCTGAAGTATGGGCCTCATAACCTTCAACGCCCAATAATGTTAGCTATGAGCCAGTACAACTCCTCGGTCTCCTCACTCCTCCCACTGTTCTCAAACAACAGTCAAGGGAAGGTGGAGGCTGTGAAAGGGCTGCTGCAGCAGGGAAACCACACCATGGACGAGTCCACCTCCAACGGTCTCATCGGAACCATGCTGTCCATGACCCTGGGCATCGTCTCCAACATTGTGGCCCTTTTCATCCTCGTCAATTCCTACCTCCTGCAGCGCCGGCGCTCCAAAGCCACATTCCTCCTTTTCGCCAGTTCACTGGTGGTCACAGATCTCACTGGTCACGTGATCCCCGGGTCTCTTGTTCTCAGGCTCTACCTCACTCCTATCCCCACCGAGGCCCAGAACTCAGCTGATGCCCTGTGTCAGTTCCTGGGTGGCAGCATGGTGTTCTTTGGTCTGTGCCCACTCTTCCTAGGCTGTGCCATGGCTGCTGAGCGCTGCCTGGGTGTTACACAGCCCCTGCTGCACTCATCCCTGGTCACCACCACCCGCACCAAGATCTCCCTCTCCATCATCTGGCTGGCAGCTCTCTGTGTGGCCATGCTGCCTTGCTTCCGGCTGGGCTCCTATACCTATCAGTACCCAGGGACCTGGTGTTTCATCAAAGTACTGGAGGACACCCAGGTGGCAGACGTGGCATTTGTGGTGCTTTTCTCCGGACTAGGCCTGACCTCACTGGCTGTGGCGCTGGTGTGTAACACCATCAGTGGACTGACGCTGGTGCTAGCCCGGCTCAGGAGGCGGCCCTGCTCCCACCGCTCGGCCAAGTCCCATGACATAGAGATGGTGGTGCAACTGGTGGGCATCATGGTCACCTCCTGCATCTGTTGGAGCCCTCTGCTGGTGAGTAGGGGCACGAGATAGGAAAACATACAGTTGTATCATAATGTAGATGGCAGGTGTCACATTCCCTCTAACTACACACTGGCACTGTCAAGAGATGTCAGGCTCAATCAACTGTCATAATGCATGTCAAAGACAAAGTGCTTATCCAGGACAGCCGTTTGTTTCTGGGATGAATGAAATCATTTTGAGAACTGCTTGTCATCACTGACCCTTGATCAGCACTTTTGTACTGAGGATGCTGTGACATATGGAGAAGGGGCTCAATTTGTCTGCTTAGTCATTTTTGAACAATTTCAGTTTTATTGGTTTAACTATACTCCACCACAGACTTAATAGAGTAGCTTATTTATAATCTAATAATTCCAAGCACCTGTGCTGTTTCATGTCTTCAGATCTTTGGCCTGATGTCAGTGATCCGCTCCTACAGAGACTCAATTGAGGACGACCTGAAGAACTACAAAATTCCGATGGTGATGGCCGTGAGGCTGGCCTCCTGGAACCAGATCCTAGACCCCTGGGTCTACATCCTGTTGCGCCGCGCTGTCCTCCGCAAGATCTACCTCATCACTAAATGCCAGCCTGACATGAAGGGCAGTATATTACGCCGCTGGGAGCCCAACTCCTTTCACAGCACGGAGAAGAAGGCAGTCAACCAAATCTGAGCTGAGAGAAAGACTAAACTAGTATGCAGTGGTTTTACTTGTCCCCAGGTCATTGACTGTATGAAGAACTTGGGGTGCCAAGACTAGAATAAGAAACGCAGTTGAATGAACAACAAGAACTCAAGGTGTGATGGTGGATGAAGGTCTCATCCTCCATACCTAGAGCAGATCGACTGAGATTGCCAGTATCTGGAATGACCCATTTTTCCATCTCTTTACACTTTATTTTCAGGTCTATTAAAGTCTATCAAGGTCTATCTCTCTTGCACGTCATCAAAGCTTACTAAAGAGTTAATTTCCTGATCTTACAAGTGAAAGCTTGCTCATGCTGTTATTTTGCACAAATTATTAGTATTATATACTTTCTACTGTTTGCTTACAATAAGTGAATGTTCCTTACTTCATGTATTCATTTGGACTAGCAGTTGGCTGTGATGCTCATAATAAAAAAAAGACAGAGATGCAGAATATAAATGCAGCACTAATCATATCTTGTCCCGAGAGCCTCAAAACAAACCTTGCAGAGTTGATGCCTTTAAAAGGACTAAATACCATTTGATTGTATTTCTTAACCTTGTTTTTATTGGCCTATCACGTAGCTTACTGTCAAATTAGTTGCTGCTTCTATAGAGGATAAAAGCAAAGCTGGGCCATTTTGGAAATTCCCTATTTTAAAAAATTCATTTAGTCAAGCCAATGATTCATTTACCACCATATGTTGTTTAGAAATATTCAGTTTAACTTGCAATGTAACTCATTCTGACCTTAGAGGAATGTGGAAGAACTGAGCCATATCAATATAAACACTGGAGGAAGCTCCAGGGGTAAACCCAGAAGTTACAGCCTACTCATACAGTAATGCAAAGTGCAGATATCACATAGTGTACAGCTGAATTTATCTCATTACTGTGGTATTCATATCCATGCAAGACTTTAATAAGAAGGCACAGATAAGTAAACAGTGTTATGCTTGTAAAGTAAAAGAAGGAAAGTATGCTTTTCCTTGAGTTTTCACAAGGTGAAAACTCTGCTTTATGTGAAATATTGTTATTTAAGTTAGTACGTGAATTGTTCCCTCGATTTCCTGAGGATATGTAAAGAACTTTGAATTGAATGTAAATAAAATAATGGAATGTGACATATAAACCTTAGTCCTATATTTTGCATTTATTTCTGATTAACTGTCTCGCCATGATTTTCCTTAACTGATGTAAGTTGGCCTACGTTGACAAGGAGGGTAAGTATGTGTATTTGGCAATAAAGAGCATGCAGTAGTTAACATAATGTTGCTTCCCAAGTTAATCTAATATCTGGGTGGTTAGTTGGAAAGCAGTTAGTACACCTACTCTACTTACTGTATTTGAGTAATGTCTTAGAGTAATCAAAGTCTAAGTTCTACATGAGTATGTTTTTGTATTGTATTGTATTACTCTTACTTAAGTAAAAGAGAGCAATTTTTTGTACAATGAGATCAGGTATTTACAGTAGAACAGTCATTCTGCACCTCCCATAACTAATGTTGATGAATCATGAGGATTATGCTCAAACTTCGGAGTGATAAGAACCCACCATTTTCTAGGACCAGACCAAAGCAGGTCATATGTTAATTGCCATACGCAAGATTGCTGAAAATATATAAAAATCTTTTTGATTTTGGCTTTAAGGGAGTACCTGAGTATTTTCAGCAAACTACTCCTTTATAAGAGCAATTTTCCAGACATTAGATGAGGTGGCAGTACCTCAGTAATGAAGCATGGATAAGCGTCAGTAAAGTATTACTCTTTCCACCTCTGGTTTTATTTTTTTATTATAATTTATTTCCTCCTCTGCATCATTACTTTCCAACCTCACTCCCATGGTCTGGAGTCTGCAGCGGGAACTTTTTTCCTTTTTCTTTCAGCCTGAAACCATTCACGCTATTTGCCACTAGGTGGCAAGAACTGGCTGCATTTCAAAGTGGGTGGCCAACGTTTTTTTTTTTTTTTAATTTATTCTATTAGAAATTGTTCGTAAGAGGACTGCTACCTCGTGTTTCTTAAATTGCAAACAATTGATACCACAGAGGAATAGTTACACCTTAAACCTCTATGGTTTGGAAACCCAGTTCCACCACACCCACACTGCACCATGACAGGATTTAAAGCTGCCACCAATTTACCCACGTGTTTGGGAAGCTAATTTAACCTGAAATGCGATTACTCACCTTTCTTATTTGGAGGAATAAATCTCACGAAATAAATCTTATAATCACTAACAAAGTATGTGATGTAATGGAGGTCTGTTACCAGATCACAAAAAGCAAGAGTCAAAAGACTTCTTAAAGATCCAGATGATTTTTGGAATATACTTTCTAATTTGATATTTCAAAAACTTGGTGATTAAAATATCATACTAGTTGATATTAAAACCATTGATATAATATTATAAATCATTTTCTATTGTTATTCATTATTATCCACCAATAATCAATATAAAGAAGATATAGACTAGTTTTATTATGTACATGTTTAGGATTCTTGTTGTTGAATTCAATATTTTGTTTTATGTTTGTTTGAATTTCTGCTTCGGCAGTATGTAGGTTACGTGTCAATAAAGCATATTGAGTTGAACTCATTTCTTACTGCAGTGTCCTTTACTGAGGAAAGACCTGTTATATTATCAAAAAATCATCCACGAGCGCTTACAACTTGGCCATTATTATAAAAACATAACCTTTCAGCACATAAGTAAGTATCATCAACTTTGATATCAGACAAAGAAATAGCACTATTTTTTCATAATGTTTACCAGTAACACTTTATTAGTAAAGGATGACCATTTATACACTTATGATGCCTTGATAGGTAAATACGGTTTCAAAAACTTCACAATGAGTTTGGTTGACATTACAATAAAGGACTAGATGTTTTAGCTAAAATATTTCACAACTTGATCAGAGAAATAATCAACAGGTGGTCTCTCCCGACTGTTTATAAATGGGTCCACATCAAGCATCAAAAAGCACACCGTGTATGTCTGACTTCAATTTCTTACCTCTGCAATTTTTTTCTCTCTCAATTCGTCTTTTCATTTAATGTGTTTTTGGAGGTGGTGGTGGTGAACGTGACAAATAAAGTTATTTTGTTATTATAAAAAAAGAAAAGACTTGACCGTTGCGTCATCTCTAGGCGACACCTCAGTGACTAGCTTGAGGCAACAAACAGTAACAACGTTACCACGAAAACGGCGAGCGTCTCTACAGCCGTTTTTACGTACGTTGTTTGTGGTGAGCTGTTAAAAGGACGACGCTGTAACTATGTTAGATAGAGCCATCAACAACTCCTAAAATGCGAAATCACTGTTGTTGTTTTGTTCGCTAATTGTGGATAGCAAATGGCGTAAAATGGCCGTCAAACTAGCTAGCTGGCTAACTTCAACTGGAGAACCAGTGCCAGTACTATACTATATCGCATTGTCCGCATTTCCCTTTGGGGAGCTACATCACTCCTAACTACCTTTGTGCACATAGTCACAGATGTCCTTGGCATTTTAGCAAGCCATCTCAACTTGCCTGCCCAAGGTTCTTGCGTAGCTAACGTTACCGTTTGAAATGATATGTAGCCACCTTAATTAGATTTGATTTCAGTGCTTTGTGTTGTTATCGTGTTGTCCATTAGCCAGCACTTGTACGCTGACTAAATTACGCTTTTGTGGCTAAAACAGTTGGGAACTTTTGGTCCGGAAATCGTAAAACCATGGCCGCCGCAGCCGCGCCAGGGTGGGATGAGCGCGAGGCCTACGAGGAGCTGCTGTACTGGGACAGCCTGATACAACAGGGCCACCGCCTCCTTCCACCTGATTTTGATAGGTAAACAAACAGTTGCACGAGGACTGCGTTTATCTAGAGGCAAGAGTTGCCCGTTAACACACCCAGTTCATCTACTGTACTGTTCAAATTAGTCACATTTGCACTTGCGACTTTCCCATCCCTTCAGGTTGCACTTCACAGTGCATTTAGGCATTTGTGGCAATATTGTAGCATCAGAAATATTGCATGCCATGCTCTCTTTTTAAAAGATTTTTTTTTTTTTTTTTTTATCATTTAATGCACGTTAATTGTCTTGGTGAGATTGGTGTAAGAATAACAGGACCTCACATACAGTGCAAGGGACATTAAGGTCAGTCAGTATTTTATAGCTGTTCTGTAAAGCAATATTCCCAATAGTTTGTCACATCTGCACAGAGTGCTCTTCAATCACAGGTGGACTTTGCCAATAATTAAGTTGAGACACCAAGCACACATATACAACAGATGTTTTGTTTTTTCTGTGCCAAAATCAATGTTCTCACAGCATTGTTGGCCTGCTGAATTCATTGTAGGATTACTTTGGGGGTGCGCCTCCACACATCACTGTTATTGTTATTATACCTTTTGACATGAAAAATCGAACTTGTTCAGACAGCTGTCCTCAACCTGCTGCCTTCTCTCACTAGATATGAAGACCTGCGTTACTGGTATGACTGCCTATGCTATGAGGAAGAGCTAAGACAGTACCATGACTGCATCGCTGCCATTGAAGAGATCGAGGAGAAGCGCCATAATGAGGTTCATGCTGCATTTGTTAAATGTTCCTCCAAGCTAATCCTTTGGTTGTTTAATTTGAGTCTTACACGTCACTTCTGCAAGGTTCTGCATTAAGTTAGTATTCAAAGTCTGAACATCTGGTTTCCATCACAACCACGTTTCCTTAGGTTCTTTTAAAAGATTGCTGTTCCTCTTTCAAAGCCGCTGTCATGCCATCCATTCATTTTCCGTTAATGTTTTTTCATTTTAGTCCTTTTATTCTTCCCAATTCTTTTTTTACTTTTAGGTGTAGCCAGATTGCTTTATTTCACTGGAACATATGAATATGCCTACTCAGTATTTTGATTACAATTTGAAAAAGAGACCGACTGTTCTTCTTCTACAACATCAGCATTACTTAAAGACTTTGTGATTCCCCTTTCAGACACCTGCTTCCCGCCAGGTGCACTTGCGACCATACGACCGTCATGTGACGGCCAAACACTCTGCGGTGTACCCCTCCTCAGAGGAGCTGGAGGCGGTACAGACAATGATCTCCCACGTGGAGTGTGCCCTCAAGGCTGTCTCCGACAAGCTGGATGAGCAGAAAGATGTCAAAGAAAATCCAGATAAAGAGAGGTAAGCAAGATATCCAAATGCTCTATTTCAATTGTGGCAGTAACTACAAATCTGGATCAAAGACTGGGAAAAGAAACTCAGTATTTCTGTTTTTTTTAACTTGACAGTTTTTTCTTTTTCCCTAATAATAAAAAATAAAATAAAATTTAATTTAAAAAAAATAAATAAATTATTGTTTTTTTTTCCTCCTCCCCCTACTATGTCAAGTGATGATTCACAAGCGCGTGTCCTGCGTGGGGTTATGAGGGTGGGTCTGGTGGCCAAAGGACTCCTGCTGAAGGGGGATCTGGACCTAGAGCTGGTGCTGCTTTGTTCCAACAAGCCCACTGTCACTCTGCTCAACCAAGTGGCTGAAATGCTAACTGCAGAATTAGAGGTAGAAATGTGTATCTCTGATGTCCATGCTTTATTACATTCTCAGTAGAAAATAACCAGAGATTTATGGTGGATTCCTCAGTGAATAAAAGTTTGCCATATTGTGAGATTTTAAAAAATGACCGTTGCCATCCTAACTCTCTGTCTCTCATTTAATAGGTTGTTACAGAGGACAAATATGAAATAATCCAGAGCCCAGAGGACGCAGCCATTGTTGTGAAGGGCACCAAAGAGTTGGTCCTGACTCTCACTATCCACCTGACATCACCTTTGGTCAGGATGGTGCAGGAGAGTGAAGCTGCTCAAGAAGATGGTATGCATCTTGGTCTTGCCTCCAACTAGAAATCATCAGCTACCACCAGTCATGTCCTGCAGCCCAACAAGCCAACTGATCTGTGTTTTTCTCTATAAGCAGACCCTGTACTGCTCCACTGATCTGTAACTGAGCTGACTGACCAATTCTATCCATCCTCAGGATATAGAAATCAGTGAAGCTGTACAGTAACTGTCTCAGTCTGATGCTAGTGAACAACCAAAGGATCTTGGTTCTTCACTTGCTTGAGAGCCCTGTCGTCGCTTTGTAACAAAATGGCAATTGCCAGCACTGCAGTGCCTCTGTAGTCGTTGATGCATTCTGTGTTTTTGATGACAATGACTAAGTCATACACAACTTTATTTATTCTTGTTAAATTGTATTCATGTTTAAACTGAAGGCTTTTTTAAGAATAACAAGTTAAAGCGCGCAGTGCATGTATTTAATGCTGAAGTTGTACGTTTGGCGCTAACTGCAGCAAAACTGATCGGCAAGGAGGAGATTTCTTTAGCTCTTCCTGGGTGAATAAAATTTCAACCAGACATAAGCAATGAAACTAGTGATGCAAGTAAACATTCTGCTGTTTCTATGTGAATGTATTGGGGTTGGCTGCTGGAGTGTTTGTGCATCTGTGTGAATGAGCAGGAACTATATTTATATGGGAGTCCAAAGTCACAGTGAGCTCTTTTGGAGGTCAGGGAGAGGACACCCCCACTTAAGCTTTATCAAGTCTTGGAAAAGGCCTATTCTAAGCCTGTGCTAGGATCTGAGCCAGACTTAGGTCAGGGAATCCATCAGTTTTGCTGCAGTGTGGAGCAGACTTCCAGATTCTCTAAATGCTTGTAATGTACAACTGATTGCCTTTTAGTGTGTCAAGTTTTTTAGGGACGCTGGACCTTTGACCAACTGGACACACTGTCTCAGAAGGGGGGCTAAGCAGCAAACCCAAGCCAAGGGGCTGGGGGAAGGGGATGTTTATTGTAGTATACCCAGTACACATAGGATAACAACATGATACTATAATGTTATAAATACTCATAAGATAAGTTTCTACACTTTCACTTACACATGCTTTCACCTTCACATGTAAAATTTAGCTTGGACCTCTGATGGGTGACTATCAGACTTGTTAGACCAAAGATTTACATTATGGTTACTTGGACCCCCTTTCCCTGCTGCTGGTGCTTTGGGGAAAGCTGCTACTCCCTGAGCTGCAAGACAGAACCAACCCCCTTGGTCAAACTGTACCTTGTCTTCTTACCCCACCTCGTCAATAGAAACGCGAACAGTCAACGATCCGCCGGACGTTCTGGACAGGCAGAAATGCCTAACTGCCTTGGCGTCTCTCCGCCATGCCAAGTGGTTCCAGGTTTGCATTCTCGTCCTTACTTGTACATAAAGTTGAGCTCATTGATCTCTTGATTTCCATCCATTTACAGAGAAAACGTAACTTAAATCTTCCCCCCTCTCAACTATTACTGATCCATTACATCATAAAATGTCGAAAGCTTCATCTTTACAATTCCAAAAGATCTTACTTATTGACTGATATGAAAATTGTTGTACTGATCCATACCACTGGCTTATGTCAACAGGTTCAGACAAATCATTGGTATGGACGCCAGCTTTTTATGCAATGCAACATTAAACGTCCCAATATTAGGGGATGCAGTGTTCCTGATCACTGATATCAGAAGCTTTCTGAAAGTGTCCTGCATTGCATTTTCTCTGTCAGACAGAGCTGTCTCAATTTCAACTGTACTAATTTTGCGAAATACTACCTAGTTACACAAAACTGTTAAGATGAGATTGTTTCAACACCATTCAGGAATATTGTATCTGTATGAGTGTTTTTCTTCTTTTGGCCAAAATGGGCAGTATATATACAAGGAATGCTGTCTTTATATCAAAGTATATAAGCCGTTACAGTTGTTGAATTTGGAGATGGCTCAGTTGTACAGTGCTAAATATACTTTGTCTGGTCCATCCTATTGTTTTACCCCAAAAGGCACAAGGTGTTATCATTGGAGGTGGCGACTCCTCTAACTGAACTGGCCCATGCTTGTGTCCCCAGGCGAAAGTCAATGACCTGAATTCTGCCGTCATTGTGATCCGGATCATGAGGGACTTGTGTAACCGTGTTCCTACCTGGGCTCCAATCTCAGGATGGGTGAGTGAACTCTTTTGCAGACCTGGCCAAGCCGACAGGCAGCCCTGTTTGGGCTGTGCTCCCATAATGTAAAATGCTGAGATCTGGTACTGTTAATCTGAGGAAGCACCATGGGAGGGATGCTCAAATCATCCCCACTAAGCCATTGCTCACACCTGTTCTATGTCACTAATTGGCTCGCCCTAATTTCAAGTGCCTCACCTTCCCATTATTTCTGTCCAGTGGCCAAAGGGGGAAGTACATTCCAAAATTTACCAGCCAATTTCACAATTTTAACAACAAACTAGGTTTTAAATCAGAATTGGACCTCCAAAGTATCAGCCAAAGTGGCCTGTATAGTAGAAAAACCTACTGGTCACTGCCAAAATTTACCAGCTAGCAGAAGGTTAATATCCTGGACTGTTATTTCTGCACCCTGATGAGTATAGCTAGCTCCTGAGTCCATACCTGGAATAGCCACCTTTTGAATTGAGCATTATCTTTTTATTTTAAATTGTGTCTATACTGTGATCCTGCGCTTTTGTCCCCTCAAAGCCTCTTGAACTCCTGGTTGAGAAGGCCATTGCAACATCTGATAGGCCAATGGGAGCGGGCGAGGCCTTCCGCAGAGTTTTGGAGTGCGTTGCCTCTGGAATCCTCTTGGAAGGTAAGTTTTCAACTTTTCTTTGAGTTGTCAATTGCCATACATGTCTAAGAACTGACTAACATTATTAGACTAATGAAATATGCCCTGTGCAAAGATGGTCCTGGAATTAAAGATCCATGTGAGAAAGACACGTTGGATGCCATTGCACATTTTACACCGCAACAGCGCGAGGACATCACACAGAGTGCTCAGGTAAGACTAATAGGCTAGGCTGTTAATACATGCTAACTAACGCATGCTCGTATTATTGAACCCCACAAATTGTTCCTTACTTTGATATTTCCCCTAGCATGCTTTGAGGCTGTCTGCATTTGGGCAGATGCACAAGGTGCTGGGGATGGACTTAATGCCTCCTAAACCACGGAAATCAATGGGAGCAAACGCCAGAGGTATCACAGGTACCTGGCTACCTACAACAATAACGATCCATCTCCCTGCATTAATGGATCTGGTCCCAACCTTGTTTCTGTTGTCATCCAGCCCAGGTTGCACCTGCTGGGCACTTCAGCCTGCCAGTTAAGAGACCGTACACGGAGGTGGATAAAGAGGAGGTTGACTCCCAACTCAACAGCAAGCAGAGAAAGTTTCTCAAGTTCCAGAAGCAACAGCGCTTTCAGAGGAAATCATGTTAGTAATGGATATCAAAGGTTGTTTTATTGGTGAATCCATTCATATTTGCTTTTACTATCAAATGATCCACTTTCATCTCCAAATTGATCAAATTCATGTGTTCATTTTGACTGGTGGTAATTCTCTCTCTTGGCCTGCTCCTTTTCCCTCTAGTCTCCGATGACTTTTGCATGAATGCTGTGATGCGACTGAACCAGTACAAACCTGGACTGGATTACCGGCTCACATCTCAGACAGGCCCAGTCCATGAACCGGTCTTTACCATGGCTGTGGAGTTAAACGGGAAGACCTTTGAAGCCACGGGACCTTCTAAACGAGCTGCCAAGCTTAATGTAGCCACCAAGGCAAGCTTGTAGATTTCATTGAGCTAAACTGTTTAGTGTGAAAGATGGCATCCCAAGTTGCCTTCATTGCGTCCAGTTTGTGCCATGCCATTATGTTAACAAGCCTATGATAATGCCTCTGGCTGCAGTGAAGATTCCCTGAAACACTAGGCACTGATTGTTTGATAGTCTCTTTATTGCAGCCTAACTTGGCAGGTTGAATACAGGGTGCGTCACTGCTGGTTTAAGGTCCTATGCAATCACTTTACATTTTCACTCTTATTTTCCTTTCACAGGTCCTGCAGGAACTGGGTCTACCAACTGGTCCAGAACCCAAATCAGAGTCCGGTGGTGGGAGTGAGGGAAGCCAGGATTCAGGAAATGCTGCTACGACAGGCTCTACTGCATCAGAAGATGTATGTGCCTCTAGGGCTGGGCAATAATTCAATATAATGGTTTGTCTTTCAGTAGCATCTTCATGACGAAATGATGATATCGAGTTACTGTGATATTCTGTTGTCTAAATTAATGATAATAGGTATTTATAGGAAGTTTTATCATACTTTATATTACCATGCTGTTCAATGTGGTGAACATCTATTTGATACTTAACATCATTTTGCCTGTGTTAGCAGATATAGTTATATATCAATATCAAAATCATTATCAATATCATTTTTTCTATATCGTCCAGCCCTACGTGCCTTCGCCTTAATTGGTGTTTAGTACTCTATAGCCCCTTTTTTCAAATGCCCCATACAAATAATTCCTTCTCCCATCATTGGTTTTACTCTGAGACTAAACATCTCGGCTGTGAACTGGACTTAACAGCTACTTTTTGTCCTTTTGCTATGAACAGAGTAGCCAGGGTCCCATCTTGACCAAGCATGGGAAGAACCCTGTGATGGAGCTGAATGAGAAGCGTCGCAGTCTGAAGTACGAGCTATCTGCAGAGACGGGTGGCTCCCATGAAAAATGCTTCATCATGGAGGTGAGTCAACAGTACCACCACACACACGTGTCCTACCTCTTGTTATGCAGCAAGCCTGTCCTTTCCAAGAGAATTCAAATAAATAAAATGTGTAGTTTTTTAATCATCTAATCAAGTGTATAGTGAGCATTAACACTAGAAAGGCCAAGCGACGTCCAGGCAGTGGCTCTGCCCTACAGTGCAGTGTTGACGTCTGATGTGGGACCATGTCGCACAGATGTAGAAAACTGAGTCTATTTTCTTGAGTTGGGCCTGCCGTTTCCCTGAATATTATGTGAAGGCAGTCTACTGAGTCACTTGTTGCCTGTCTGTAAGTGTTTTCCTGTGCCATTTCCCATCTTCCCTTTCCCCTTAGGCTAAAGTGTCATCATCCTCATACTTGTTTTTTCCTGTCTAGAAGTAATTATGTATGAAAATGAAGGCGTTCTGGAGGAGGAGTGGTAGACATTCATACATGCCCTGTAGCTTTTTGCTATGGAGGGTATTTCTATGTAGAACCTGTGTCAATACTGTACAGCAAAATAATTACTGGTCCTTTTTTAGAATTTAAAAAATAGTCATTTAAGAGCCAAATATTTAGGAAAAGGCATGGAGTTGTGGACCTTTGTAGTGTTGAACAGAGGTGTGTATTTAATGGGCAAGAACTGTGGTGTGTTTCCCTCCCCACCTGGCAGGTGGAGGTTGATGGGCAGAAATTCAAAGGGAGAGGCTCCAATAAGAAGGAGGCAAAGGCCCACGCTGCCCTATCTGCCCTGGAGAAGCTGTTCCCGGATAACGCTGGTGGGGTGACTAACTTAAAAGATCCCTCAAAGAAGAAGGTCACTTACACTGACATGGTATTTCATCCAGTTCCAAAGTCTTACCAGCCATGCATGCATGAACACAAATAATTCTTCAAATAAGTCTGACACATGATCCACTGCATGCACATATCTACACAAACATGCATTTGGTCTTGACAGTAATACCCTGTTTCCTGCTCAACAGCACATCCCAGG